>SJXQ01007567.1:351507-391777 GCA_006408695.1 Aepyceros melampus | reverse complement strand
AGGAAGGCTTTCTTATCTCTCCTTGCTATTCTTTGGAACTCTGCATTCAAATGGGTATGTCTTTCTTTTTCTCCTTTGCCTTTCGCTTTCTCTTCTTTTCTCAGCTATTTGTAAGTCCTCCTCAGATAGCCATTTTGCCTTTTTGCATTTCTTTTTCTTGCAGATGGTCTTGATCACTGCCTCCTGTACAATGTCATGAAATTCTGTCCATAGTTCTTCAGGCACTCTGTCTATCAGATCTAATCCCTTGAATCCTTTTGTCCCATCCACTGTATGGGATGATTGTAAAGGGTTTGATTTAGCTCATACCTGAATGATCTTGTGGTTTTCCCTACTTTCTTCAATTTAAGTCTGAATTTGGCAATAAGGAGTTCATGATCTGAGCCACAGTAAACTCTCGGTCTTGTTTTTGTTGACTGTATAGAGCTTCTCCATCTTTGTCTGCAAAGAATATAATCAAACTGATTTCAACATTGACCATCTGGTGATGTCCAGGTGTAGAGTTTTCTCTTGTGTTGTTGGAAGAGGGTGTTTGCTATGACCAGTGCAAATTGTATTAGCCTTTGCCTTCTTCATTCTGTACTCCAAGACCAAATTTGCCTGTTACTCCAGGTATCTCTTGACTTCCTACTTTTGCATTCCAGTCCCTTATAATGAAAAGGATATCTTTTTGGGGTGTTAGTTCTAGAAGGTCTTGTAGGTTTTCATAGACCCATTCAACTTCAGCTTCTTCAGCATTACTAGTTGGGGCATAGACTTGGATTACCATGACATTGAATGGTTTTGCCTTGGAAACAAATAGAGATCATTCTGTCATTTTTGAGATTGCCCCCAAGTACAGAACTTTGGACTCTTTTGTTGAATATGAAGGTACTCCATTTCTTCTAGGGGATTCTTGCCCACAGTAGTAGATATGAATCGTGTCCAGCAAAAGGGGCTTTCCAGGTGGTTCAGTGAAGAATCCTGCTACAAATGCAAGGAGACACAGGAGACGTGGGTTCGAACCTTGGGTTGGGAAGATCCCTGGAGGAGGAAAGAAAATGGCAATCCACTCCAGTATTTTTGCTGAGAGATCCCATGGAGAGAGGAGACTGGCTGGTTACAGAGTCCATAGTGTTGCAAAGTTGGACATTACTGAGCGACAGCGCATACACCATCAAAAGGAGTCTCTGGTTTTATATTTATGATTTTAATTACAGATAACTACCATCTTTGGTGGTACAGATGGTAAAGAATTCTCCTGCAATGCAGGAGACCCATGTTTGATCCCTGGGTTAGGAAGATGCCCAAGAGAAGGGAATGGCTACTCACTCTAGTAATCTTGCCTGAAGAATTCCATGGACAGAGGAGCCTGATAGGCTATAGTCCATGGGGTCACAAAGAGTCAGACATGCCTGAGCAACTAACACTTTCACTTTTCATACCATCCTCAAAATCTCAAACTATACAGTGATTTGCTGTATAACGTAGTAACCTTTTAAAAGTATAGAATAATTGATTCCACTATTTCTTATAAATTGAGGAAAAATAGTAATTTCTCAATGGTTGCCTAAGTCAACTAGTTTAAAACTCATTTTAGGCTCTGCATAGCACAAAAATAAAAGTGAAGAGATTAAATTTCTGCAAAACCGAATGACTTACTGCAGGTAGTGTGGCCAGCTGGTGATGCTGGAACCAATGCAACAGGCTCCAGCTTAATAGTGGTGGGCGATGGCTGCTGTTGCTGTGAGTAGCAAGGTCCTTTGTCTCTGACACAGGAATCTCATGTCCTTTGTAAGAATCCATGGCACTACAGCAGATGAACTCACTGTACAGTCATTTTGATGGGGATTTTTTTCATTTCTAGGACTCTTGTATATCATTAAACTTTTTAAGTAGGATAAAATCCCAACATTTGGCTTCCCCAAGTCTCCATTTTTCTGGAAACACAATGCTTCCTCCCCCTACTCCATTCCAAACAGAAACAGGGTTAGGACTGCAGAGTTACCTGCCAAGTAATGCTACCAGTAGGTAAGAATCTACTTTCTTATCTTGTGACACCACCCCTTGGTCATGAGTAATCAGTCTCTTTCAATTTGTTGGAATTGGTATTGAAAAATAGAAATTATTCTCTCACAGGGAGAACATACAAACTTGAACACAAACTTTGAATCTGTCAGCTAAAATCACATTCCTCTATGTGGGTGAGGAAGTGGAGAATACCAGTTTGTACATTATTCATAAGGTGACATATGTCTCACTTTGCCTGAGACATTTCCTGCTTACATCCATTGTCTCAACATAATTATTAATAGTATCTCCTCTCAAAATGTCCTGAGTTGGAAGCTAAATTATATGGTCGCCCTAATCACTCAAGACTCTGATAGACATTTAACTTGAATAGCAAATGCCTAGATATCAATCCTGGGTCCCGTCATTCAAAGTAAGGAACATAACGTTGCCACCAGGCTCCTCTGGCCATGGACTTCTCCAGGCAAGAATACTGGACTGGGTAGTCATTTCCTTCTCCAGGAGATCTTCTCAGCCCAGGGATCAAACTCAAGTCTCCCACATTGCAGGCAGATTCTTTACTTGTCAGCACCACCAGGGAAGCCCCCAGATACCACTTCTGGGTCCCACTATTCAAGGTGAGGACTACAACTTTAAAGCATCTGAGACTGAAGTCACAGCATGTACTTCTGCGTGGTAGCAAGTGCCTTTAAACTAGGATGGCTCCTTCCTATACCTCATCTTGGATAAGAGGGAAGATCGCTCTTTTAATTTTGCTCTTCTGTAAGTGCTGCTGTGTAAGCCCTTACTGTTACCAGCGATATGCAGGTACCTCACCCTAACATGCTCATGCTAGCTATGATTGCTGTGAAGCCTTTTCTGCCCCATCCTCTAGCCACAGACTTATGAATGTCAAGGTTAGGCAATCTCCATGTGTACGTCTTGTCAAAAGGCTATGATTCTCCTTCAGATTTTGACTTAAAATTCATATATTCATTCTCTATCAATCAAAGTCAACTTGCAGAAAGAAGTAAGAATGAAGTGACACAATAAGCCATAGAGCAGAGAAAGAAGATATTTGGGTTCCTTCTTATGCTTCAGTTCCCACTGAGACTGCCTCTTAGGTGCATTCTTGCCTTTTGGTTCTATAATATGTCACAATTTATTCATAATTTTAGTATCTTAGGGCTTCCCAGGTGGCTCAGATGTTAAAGAGTCTGCCTGCAATGAGGGAGACCTGGGTTCAATCCCTGAGTCAGGAAGATCCCCTAGAGGAGGACATGGCAACCCACTCCAGTATTCTTGCCTGGAGAATCCCATGGACAGAGGAGCCTGGTGGGCTACAGTCCGTGGGGTCACAAAGAGTCAGACATGACTGAGTGACTAAGCGCACACATAATACCTTAATCTTAATACAATATATTAATATCTTATCTTTCTATAAAGTCCTAATGCAACACAGAATTAAATTAGCAGATTTAATTTTCATCTGTAATAAGACTAATAATTGGAATTCATTTGTTTATGTTTGAATGAATGTATGAATATTGAGTGGTTAAGGTATGCTGGATGCTGTGGTAGCCTCAGGGAAGATAGTAAGTAAAAGAGATGTATTCCTACCTCCCTGAATCATTATATGAGTAATTACAGATGTGAGATCCTCCGCATTATGCTTCAAATGATTGATCAAATAATCTAGTCGTATATTCAGAACCTTCTCGACATGTTCAACAAGGTATTCATAGCATGTCAAGAGTCACTGAATGAAAATTCTCTGTTTAGGAATAGGTTCCATTCTAAAAAGACAGATTTGGAAACAATGTGAAGGGATATTTTTTAACCATATATAATTTAGGGCAAAGTACTTCATGAAGTCCTTGGGCTGGTTTGATTTCCACTCCCACTCAATAGATGGACTTCTCAAGTCATTTTGAGGTCCTTGATATAATGAAAAAAGTAGCAGTTAGCTGGAGAGATGGGTTGTGGTGGTTTACTCCCTAAGTTGTGTCTGACTCTTGAGACCCCATGGGCAGTAGCCCACCAGACTCCTCTGTCCTTGGGATTTCCCAGGCAAGAATACTGAAATGGGTTGTTATTTCTTCTCCAGGGGATCTTCCTGACCCAGAGATCAAATCTGTGTCTCCTGCATTGCAGGCGGATTCTTTACCACTGAGCCACCGGAGAAGTTCCCGGTGTGCAGATCACAACAAACTATGGAAAATTCCTAAAGAGATGGAAGTAACAGACCACCTTACCTGCTTCCTGAGAAACCTGTATGTAGGTCAAGAGGCAACAGTTAGAACTGAACATGGAACAACTGACTGGTTTAAAATTGACAAAGGAGTATGACAAGGCTGTATGTTGTCACCTGCTTATTTAAAGTCTATTCAGAGTACATCATGCAAAATGCTGGGCTGAATGAATTACAAGCTGGAATAAAGATTACTAGGGGAAATATCAGCACCATCTCAGATTTTCAGATGATACCACCCTAATGGCAGAAAGCGAAGAGGAACTAAAGAGCCTCTTGAAGAGAGTAAAAGAGGAGAATGAGAAAAACTGGCCTAAAGCTCAACATTAAAAAAACTAAGATCATAGCATCCAGCCCCATCACTTCTTGGCAAACAGAAGGGGAAAAGTGGAAGCAGTGATGAATTTTATTTTCTTGGGCTCCAAAATCACTGTGGATGGTGACTGCAATCATGAAATTAAAAGATGCTTGCTCCTTGGAAGGAAAGTTATGACAGACCTAGACAGTGTATTAAAAAGCAGAAACATCACTCTGCCTACAATGTTCTGTATAGTCAAAGCTGTGGTTTTTCCAGTAGTCATGTATGGATGTGAGAGTTGGAAAGCTGAGTTCCAAAGAATTGATGCTTTCGCACTGTGGTGCTGATGAAGACTCCTGAGAGTCCCTTGGACTGCAAGGAGATCCACCTAGTTGATCCTATAGGAAATCAAGCCTGAATCTTCATTGGAGGAACTGATGCTGAAGTGAAACTCCAATACTTTGGCCACCTGCTGTGATGAGCTGACTTACTGGAAAAGACCCTAATGCTGGGAAAGATTGAGGGCAGAAGAAGAAGAGGGCAGCAGAGACTGAGATGGTTAGATAGCATCACAGTTTAATGGACATGAATTTGAGAAAACTCCAGGAGCTACTGAAGGACAGGGGAGCATGGCAGGGACCTTTCATTAATTTAACTTTACCAAATGTAATTCCCAAGTACAGAACAGTCCAGGGGTTTTCCTTATAGTATGCACATTGTCAACAGATGAGGTGGAATAAGAATTGGTGTTAGATCAGCCCAACTTAAGCCCACAGGGACCTTCTGAGACTAATTTGGGCCTAATTTAGGACTTCTAGGATTGCTGATGGGAAATCTTTCAAATGTACTAAAGAGTTGGGCTAGCAGAGTTTTGACAACTGCAGGTCAGTCCTAGAGGCTCTAATAATTGTGCTGCTCTGAAAGTCTGAAGCTATATTCAGCCCTCTCTATTAAGGAAGGAAACATTATAGATTAACTATACTCCAGGAAAATTTTTTTTAAAACAGAAGATGGAGCTCACCTCCATTCTCTCCACCTTCAGGTAATGAAGTGAAGATACTATGTGTTTTTTTCTGAAGCTGTCCACAGAGATGGGAGATCTGTATATAACTAGCTGACAATCTCCTGCTAATGATGTTGATAATCGTATTGAGGATCCACTGGGGCTGCTCACTGTTACAGTGCTTTTCATACATTGTTCATTTAATTCTCATAAGCACGTGTGACAGACACTGTGTCTCCATTCATTGATAAGGAAACTCAAACAGGGAGAATTAAAGTAATCCTCCCAAGGTCGCAGCCAGGACGTGGCCCGGTAGAAGCTGGACTCAGGCCCTCTGGCTGCACAGAGCATGCTTGGGACAATTTGTTCTGCCTCTCCTGAATGGTACCACACTGCTGGCAACTGGCACGTCACCCATAGTACGTGCTCAGTGAACCTTTATTAACTCACTGACCCTTGGGCCAATGGGGAACTCTCCTGGATTTGCTAAAAGGTGGACTGACCCTAAAATGTGCCATCAGATAGAGCTTATGTAGATGGCTGGTCTGTATTTTTCCCTCCCTGATATTCCTATTGAGGATGGAAATCTTGGGATCTTGGGATATGTTCTTAATCTTAGAACTAAAAAGTTGTTTGGGGGTTACATATCCCTTAATAACCACATAAAGTCCTCTCCACATGAAAATGCTCACATAAAACTTTTTACTTAATATGTCTTGGATTTTTTTAGATCTCTAGAACCTTTCAGGAATAACTGCAGTCGTTTTTGAAGAGGAGCTCTGGACTTTGAATGTTGCTATACATTTCACTTTCAAATGATTTACATGATTGCTTAATTCTGAGAAAACGGTTTTCACATTTTACTGAGGTAGTTGCTTTTATGTTTCTCCTACAGGGGAAGGCTTCATGCCGGTGTTACAGTTGGCTGTGGCCACTAGCTGGATGCCTGGTAACGGCCAGTTTGTGCATTCCTTGGCCGGGCTCCAGAAAGGCGGAAGGCTCCACTGGGGAGAGGATGTGTGAGCTCCAGGTTTCAGACAGGAACATTACTGATGATGCCCCTGCTGAAAGTCCTCATTATTATCATGACAAATGCTGGAGAACAAAGGGACCACTGTCAGAACAGAGGGCTATCTGTTATTGCTAATTGAATATTTCAGATTATGGTATTAAGTTGGTCAGAGTACTACAGCATGCCTGTTAGGGCATGAGTTCATAAAGGCGACTTCTCGTAGGATGGGAACCAAGTTGGATATGTTCACACACTCATAAGCCTCCTTTTTCTGAGCTGTGTTGAATGGCAGCTGCAAATTGTAGCCATTGACTTGAAGAGTTTGATCTTCTGGGTGGAGGGATAGAGGTGAAGCGTATAGGAAAAATGGCATGAGTTTTGAATCTTTTTTGCATTTAAGATTCTCTGGAAGAGGATGTAACTTGAATTAACGTGAAGGCCCTCCATGAGACTAGAAACATAAATATGATTTATTGCTGGAATCAGTGGTTTTCAGTTCTCTAAGACTAGACACATCCCACAGGTTTGAGAGGTGGGTAGTCGCACTATTTCCGTGAACCACCCCCCTCCCACATTCTTGCACACAAAGAGGGGCTGTAGGTGAGTGGGGACCATGCTGGATGGAGGGGTTAAGACCTGGTCTCAGCTCCAGGGCTCAGCACCCATTGTGCTGTCATCGATGTTTAAAATCTACAGGAGGAAATGACCTCCTTGAGCCTCAGCCACAAGGAAGAGAGGCTGAGCTGTTAGGTTCTTGTGGGTTCCAAAATACAATTATTTTATGAAGTTTTTCAAGTTTTTATTATGGTCGTGAGGCACCCGGTCCCGTCACTTCATGGGAAATAGATGGGGAAACAGTGGCTGACTTTATTTTTCTGGGCTCCAAAATCACTGCAGATGGTGATTGCTGCCATGAAATTAAAAGATGCTTACTCCTTGGAAGGAAAGTTATGACCAACCTAGACAGCATATTGAAAAGCAGAGATATTACTTTGCCAACAAAGGTCCATCTAGTCAAGGCTATGGTTTTTCCAATGGTCATGTATGGATGTGCGAGTTGGACTATAAAGAAAGCTGAGTGCTAAAGAATTGATGCTTTTGAACTGTGGTGTTGGAGAAGACTTTTGAGAGTCCCTTAGACTGCAAGGAGATCCAACCAGTCCATCCTAAGGGAAATCAGTCCTGAATATTCACTGGAAGGACTGATGTTGAAGTTGAAACTCCATTACTTTGGCCATCTGATGCAAAGAGCTGACTCATCAGAAAAGACCCTGATGCTGGGAAAGATTGAAGGCAGGAGGAAAAGGGGATGACAGAGGATGAGCTTGCTGGAAGGCATCACCAACTCAGTGGACATGAGTTTGGGTGAACTCCAGGAGTTGATGATGGACAGGGAGGCCTGGCGTGTCTCCCTGATTCATGATTCATGGGGTCACAAAGAGTTGGATGCAACTGAGAGACTGAACTGAACTGAGTTGCTCCAGAGTGCTTGACTCTGACAGGTGGGCGCCCTGAAAGCTGTGTTCCATGTTGCATTAGTGAGGGCGTGGGGCTTCTGAGTAAACCACAGCATCTGGGATGCACACTGGGATTGTTCCACCTAGAAAGGAACTCAGTGCTTGGATTCACTCTTAAATTTCTCTGCATTTCATGTTCAGGAGCAAGAATAGAACATTCTTGATTTATTTTGTGCTTTTCTTTTGCTATGTGATAGATATTCAGATGACAATTCAGGTAATATGACCCATGCCTCTGAGTTTTCTCCCCTAAACTCAGTCTTAATTATTTCCTTGTTTTATTTTTATAACAATAATTATTTTCTTTTATACAGGAAATTTTGAGAGGCATTTGGGTCACTTGATTTTAAGATAACCTAACAGAAAGGTCCTTGTTTAGCTGAAATATTTGCTCATTTGAGCCACTTCATTTTCATGAGCTTAAATTTCCCAAATATCAACTTCCCACATCATGACTTGCAGACATTCTAGGAAGCCTACAGCCAAAGCACAGGGTGGAATATTTAGAAAAGACTATAAAAGAAAAAATAAAATAAATCAGCTTTTATTGTACTTATGCTTTCAAAAAGCCAGAGATATGCAGCATACTATATTTTGATGCTAACATGTGCTGCTTTGAGGGGGGAAAACATGAAATTATTAATGATGTTAATATAAGTTATCTGAATGTCATATTAGATTTTGCTGTTTGGTTGAAAATCAAAATTATAGCCATCACAATATTTAAATATATTGGAGGAATATTTGCTGCAAAGCTATATAAAGATAAATGCTTTTATTTCTTTTTGTAACTGGCTAGTGGTGATTTTGTGGATCCTTTCTCTTAAGATGAGGATTTCAGTCACATTCTGGTCTCCTCTAGAGGTCGGTTCATGAAGTCTTGAATAGCCTGGTGCAAAGGAAGCCATTTTTTGATGGACATTTTCAGAGCTGTAATCCAGCTGCGGAAGTAATAGTACAGGACACTTCTTTAAAAAAATGTTCTCTAGGGAGATGAAATGTTACAAAGTCTTTTGATTTATTTTACAGCTGTTTCTCTTAGATATTTACTTTGAAATTAATATAGTAACCATGATCCTCATGTTTTGGATTGAACAAAAAGGTAAAACACCAGTGATAACTATAAAGTAATATAAATAACAGGGTCAGAAGAGAGTATAATAAAGCTACGGGACTTTAAAAATTATTACTACTATTTTACTGTCTCTCTCTAAAGTTTAGTTGATCAAATGCACAGTAATCAAACATTGCTGTTAGGGCCAAATAGTCCTTTGTCACGTTGTGGAAACCAGTGCAAACTCTAGTTAAATCTCCCCTCACATCTTCTCCATTCCTTTCATTTTCTTGGATAATGTATTATAAGATTTGCCCATATAATGTTTATTCTAAGAGTGGTTAATAGGCATTATTTTTTAAAAATGGTTTGAGTCAGGTAGCTTACGCAGTGGGGGTTAAGGGGAGTCACCCAAGATTCCTTTTAGCAGTGTGTCTCAGAAACACTGAATTAATATACTCTAAGATTCTCTGAGATTGATAGAAATCTCTGAATTTGATTTCTATCATTTCCTAGATTTATTTTACTACTTTCTGCGAGTGGGCTATCTTTTGGAACCAGTGTCCCAAAAACTACACTTTGAAACTGTCGCCCTTCTACTTTGAAATATTTCTTTAATGACTTAATGTTGCTTTCTCTTGATAGTATCCACTCATGGATTTGGCAGTGAGATCTAACTATTTAACTTTCTCTCTTCGAGAAGCCATAAATTTTATCAGCTAGGGATTAACTCTGTTTCATCGGCCCTTTTTCTAATATGCCTGCTAAAGCTCGCCTTCAAAGGACAGTCTTAACCTGCCACAAGTCTGAGGAAGATCTTGGGAAATATCTAGCAGTTCTCTAGTCACTGTTCTCCCACCTAGCCCTTGCTTAGGGGTTAGTGGGACAGGAAGGTTACATAATGGGGGAAGGCCTAAGGAGGTCCTTTTTCCCTTTTCCAAATGGTCACTTGCTGGAGATTCCTAAAATTCTGCTTTGGGAGTTTTTAATCTCTTTGGGTTGAAACAGTGAATCTCGTTCTTACAAATGGCCCTGAAAGTTTTCCCCTGTCCTTTGTTTTAATAAGTCATTGTAAACTTCTTGATTAGATCCCTTTATCCAGACAGCTGGAAGACAGTGTCTGGATGGTCACCATCAGTTCAGGGTAGGAATGGGAGACGGTGAACACGAGTGTCTAGGGGATCACAGTTAGGTCAGGCAGACTTGGGTGATGAAGGAAGATCCTCCAAGTACCTGCTCTGCTTCTTGGTTTTGTCTCTGTTAGCTTTCCTGCTGGTTTTTTTCAGAATCATTATGAAACAAGTGCCCGTTTGCGCATACCAAGCTGGATACTGAACATATCCGTTTAGATGGATAAGTCCTATGCCCTTCAACGGCTTATAACAAAACTGAACATCTGACCAGATGGACATATCAATAAGAGTTAAGTGAAACATGGTAAAACAGCCAATCTGTGAACTGATAAATTAATTGATAAATTAATATTTTATTTAATAATAAATTAATATTTACAAGTTATAGTATTAGTGAATTTTTTATATTGAAGCCCAAGTTAGCTACTGCCTTGGGGGAACTATGGACTCCTTTTTCATTAAAAAAATTACTTCTAGAAGAATCATCTGTGTATTGAAAGAAAAAAATCCTGAGGAATATTAATTATAGGGACAATGCAAAGAAAGGGGAATATTTAGTAGAAGATGTCAAGCTGAGGTTGGAAAATGAATACAGGGTTTGCTTAGAAAGCTCTCGTCAGGACCAACAAAGAAGAAATACATAGACCTTGACTTACCGTTGATTTTCTGTCTTATTTTCTGCACAGAAATAGAAAGTCTTAAATTCTTCTGATGGAGGCTTGAGTTCAATTACTGATTGCTTGACACTAAGGGTCTGCTCATTCACCCTGTATCCTTGTAGATAAAGGCCACCTACAGAGGGTGAAAGGACAAAGCAAGTGAGGAGAATAAGAGTAAGTGGAGAAAAACTCTGACCAGGTGTAAAGAAAATTTTGTCTCCAAATGAAACTCTAGTCCAAGTGTCTCATTTAACAGATGAAGAAATGAGACTCCAAAAAATATATGATTTAAGGTTGTCCACTAATTATTAATGGCAAGACAGGAAAAAGTTTGGATTTCCTGTTCTTTTCATTTTTACAGTCTTTTCATTACATGTTCAATATTTAGCTTTGTGTTACTATGGGCCTAAAGTAGCTTTTTTTTTTTAGTGTGTTCCTGGAGGACACATTTTGAAATACATATCTTGGTATCAAAGATTGACACCTACAAAATTACATTAGAGGAAAAATTAAATAGTATCTGCTTGCACAGAACCATTAAGACATCCTGAGGAGTAACGAAGATTGCCAGAGGTTTCTGTGACCAACATAGATTCTCACCTTTGAGCAAATGCAAAGCACTTCTAAAATATGAACCCACAGGGTGATATGAGGGAGCCAACTTGAAGTAAAATGAGAACAAATGACTGGTTTTATAAGATAATTTCTTTCCCATGGTCCTTTGACTCTATCTTAGCAGTTATATACTGCTTGGCCAGAATTTTGTTCACATTATTTAGGAGCTGGGGTTGGAGAGGAAGACATCAGTCCAGGAGAAGGTGCTGAAAAGTCAAAACACTTGTGCATTGTTACGGTGTCTTGATGTTCTGGGGTAACCTGAATCTCATGCAGGTACTCTCGCTCATATCATTCATAGCCATGATTAGGTTTTAATTCTCTTTCTCGTGATTGCTAACTCTTGTTTTCACTCCCCAAACCCCACCGCCCCAGAAGCCACTTTAGTGAGCTATGGTCTGTGCTTGCTCAGTCGTGGCTGATTCTGTGCAACTCCATGGACTGCAGCCCACCTGGCTCCTCTCTGGTCCATGTAATTTTCCAGGTAGGAATACCGGAGTGGGTTGCCCTTTCCTCCTCCGAGGGATCTTTCTGACCCAGGGATCCAACCGGTGTCTCCTGCATTGGCAGGCAGATTCTTTACCACTAAGCTATCTGAGAAGCCTGCTTCATGTACTATACTAACAAAGAAAATGCCAAAATGCAACTTGGATTTTTGCTACACTACAGGATAACCATTCTACGCTGGTATGATAATAAGGAACTGTGAAAGGAAAATTTGACTCAGTTTTGTTTTCTTTTGGCTACACGTGATACCAACATACACTGTCAGAAAGTCACAAATTTTTCTTTTTTAAACAGAATGAGTGGCTTTTGGACTTTGAAATTGTTTAGATGCAATGCTAAAGCCTTTTTAAATTTTTATTTAAAGACTCCACTTTAGAACTAACCTCTAGGAAAGCATTCATTTTAGAAATGGCTCGAGTTTTTTCTTTTAGTAGGACCCAGTCAATTGGTGTTTACCGAACTCAGAGAATGACTTCTTTCTTTGAGCTAGATAGACATAAAACAACTTTATTGAGATACTATTTGCACACCTCAATATTTGTCTATTTAAAGTGTACAATCACTGACTTTTAGTTTGTTTATGAAGTTGTGCAACCATCACCATAAGCTACTCTTGGAACACTGAGTTACCACCCCTGAAAGAAACTCCATACCCATGCTCACTCCCCATCTGTTTCCCTACTCTAACCCTAGGCAATCCTAACCGGCTTCTGTCTCTATAGATTTCTTTTTCCTGAGACACTTTATGTGAATGGAGTTATAGAGCATGTGATCTTTTGTGACTGGCCAGTTTTCAAGGCTCACTCATGTTGTATCATATATTGTACTTCATTTCTTTTTGTTGTTAAATGATACTTCATTGTGGGGATATACAGCATTTATCCATTTGTTACTTTGGACATTTGAGTTTTCCTCCATTTTTTGGCTATTATGAATAACATTGTTACGAATATTCATGTGCACGTTTTTCCATAGATGTATGTTTTGGAGATATATATAGATGTAGAATAAGCAATCTGCTAGATATTTCAGGACTATTTTAACCCAAGGAGATATCTGAGGGTTGTTTTGCTGTTTTAATTCTCTGCTCCAAACAGAAGCACATGGCATTTTTCTTATGTACTGGTTTTTACCTTCTTCCTGCTTATATTTCCTTTTCTCATATGTCTGAGCTTATATTTTCTTTCCTCCATCCCTACCCGTTCTGAGAACAGACAGCCAGCCATGTCCAAAGGTGTCTGCTACAAAAGGAAAGTTTCTGACCCCTTGGCTAACCAGTTATAGGGTAGGGATGATCAGCATAAAAGTCATCCAGCTATAACCCCTTATCCCATTTCAAGTGACCTCTTTGTGCTGGTTGCGATCATTCATTGGGTGGCAGCAATAAATAACAGGCTAACAATGTTTGCACAGAGATTTCTCATAAGAACTATATATTTGTTGCAATAATGTAAAATATATCTGAAAAGTGCATACAGATCTTAATGTGATTTATTTAACAATAATGGCATGTGGAGAGAGGCTCAGGATGGGGAACACATGTATACCCATGGCTGATTCATGTGAGTATATGGCAAAAACCACCACAATATTGTAAAGTAATTAGCGTCCAATTAAAATAAATTAAAAATAAAAACAATAATAGTTAACAGTCACAATTTGTTCCAGCTCTTGCTAGAGAGAGACAAAAAGAAAAAAAAAATATCACGTGTATAGTGAATGACAAGGGACTTCAGGTCTAGGAAGAAGCATTTGACTAAAAGGCTTCTGGAATTAGCACAGTGGTTTTTCAACACTAGCAGGTATAGGCCAGCCAGTCATACATATTGTTAAAGTACTAGCAGTTTCCTTAACGGACTGGGGCTATTTCTCCAACTTCTAAGATATACAATTGAGGCATATTTAGCTGAAAGTGAAATGTGGGACTAGGGTGTCCCAGGTGGCTCAGTGATAAAGAATCCATATGCCAATTCAGGAAACATGAGTTCAATCCCTGGGTCAGGAAGATCCCCTGGAGCAGGAAATGGCAACCCACTCCAGTATTCTTAACTGGGAAATGTAAGGACAGAGGAGTTTGGTGGGCTACAGTCCATGGGGTCGCAAAAGAGTTGGATGCGACTTAGCAACTAAGCAACAAAAACTGTGGGACTATCATCTAACAGGGTTAGAAAGCCTGTGGAAACCCTGTTAGATGCTGGGGTTGCCAGCGTGGCTCACAAGGCTTCTCTCCCCCCCACTTCACAGTCATCTCCTCCCTGCCTCCTCTTTTTTGTCCTCTGTATTCTCTCAGCATCTCAACTGACTGTCACAAGGATGGTCACGCCCCAACACTACTTGCGTGCATGTTGTCACTTCATCATGTCTAGCTCTTTGTGACCCTATGGACCATAGCCCGCCAGTCTCCTCTGTCCATGGGATTCTCCAGGCAAGAATTCTGGAATGGATTGCCATGCCCTCCTGCAGGGGATCTTCCTGACCCAGGGATCAAACTCACATCTCCTGCGTTGCAGGCAGATTTTTTACCACCAAGTCACCAGGGAAGCCCCTCGGCCCCAACATTATGGATACCTTCAGAAAGAAGAAATATCATATTAGGTCTCCCAGATTAGCTAATGAAGAACATAAATCAATGGAATAAAGTAAATAATAAAATAAATGAAATAAAACAGTAAAGTAACTGAGAGGCTACAGCCAGGGGACAATGCTATTAAGACTTAGCCTTCTTACAAAGAAGGCATATTACAGAGGCATATTATCATGCTTATCCATGTAGAAAGTAAAAAACCTTCCTTGAATACTCTCTTTCTAAGATTCTGAACACAGAAATTGACCATTTAAACAAGCATGTATACAGAGAGTTTCTGTACGTTAGTATTTTTCCAACATTTTGGGCTGTGATGGAAAGATGTAATAAATATAGACCTCTACATGGCCACAGGACTGGAAAAGGTCAGTTTTTATTCCAATCCCAAAGAAAGGCAATGCCAAAGAATGCTCAAACTACTGCACAATTGCACTCATCTCACATGCTAGTAAAGTAATGCTCAAAATCCTCCAAGCCAGACTTCAGCAATACGTGAACTGTGAACTTCCTGATGTTCAAGCTGGTTTTAGAAAAGGCAGAGGAACCAGAGATCAAATGGCCAACATCCGCTGGATCATGGAAAAAGCAAGAGAGTTCCAGAAAAACATCTATTTCTGCTTTTATTGACTATGCCAAAGCCTTTGACTGTGTGGATCACAATAAACTGTGGAAAATTCTGAAAGAGATGGGAATACCCAACCACCTGACCTGCCTCTTAAGAAATCTGTATGCAGGTCAGGAAGCAACAGTTAGAACTGGACATGGAACAACAGACTGGTTCCAAATAGGAAAAGGAGTCCGTCAAGGCTGAGATTGGGGGCAGGAGGAGAAGGGGACAACAGAGGATGAGATGGCTGGATGGCATCACTGACTCCATGGGCGTGGGTCTGAGTGAACTCCGGGAGTTGGTGATGGACAGGAAGGCCTGGCGTGCTGCGATTCATGGGGTTGCAAAGAGTCGGACACGACTGAGCGACTGAACTGACTGACTGACATGTTTTAGTGCAACTAAACCAAAAGTTTGTGAAACACTGAGATGTACCATGATATTTTCTATTATATTAAATTCTAGTGTTTTTTAGAATTGTTTAGGATTCCCTGGTGACTCAGACAGAAAAGAGTCCACCTGCAGTGCAGGAGACCCAGGTTTGATCCCTGGGTTGGGAAGATTCCTGGAGAAGGTAATGGCAACCCACTCTAGAATTCTTGCCTGGAGAATCCCATGGGCAGAGGAGCCTGGTGGGCCACAGTCCACGGGGTTGCAGAGACTCAGACACGACAGAGCAACTTTCACTTTCACGTCATTGTGTTTTAAATACTGGTCACGACTTACTACATTGACTGAGTGACTCAGTAATCACGCATGCAGGATCAAAGCCTGCATTTTGATAAATAGTGCTATAAATGGTAATCAAGGCCTGCTTCAAGGTTATGACCTTCAGAGGGCCGGAGAACTAGGAACCAAACCAGGGTAGGATGTGCAAGAGCCAAGTAGAGCTTGAAAAATAAAGCTAAAGAAGGAATCATAGATCAGACCAGCACAAAGGTCATTTCTTTAGTGTCATCTAGAAGAAAACGAGCATTAGAACTCTGTGTAATCTTTATTAATATAATAAAAAATTATCCTCCATGCATATAAAATGATTAAGCTAAACTAAACATTTTAGTGCGTGTGGTGTTCATGGTATAATATGGTTTCAGTCATTCTCAATAAACTCCTTTGCTGACCTCCTAACTCCTATGGTTATTGTGGTTAACAGTTGGACTGGGTGGACCTTGTCTATCATGATCAGTGTGCTAAAGTTCAGAGTGCAGCATTATTGGTGGAGTAGTACTACTTTTAGAAGATTAATTTCCATCAGGGAGTGCTCCACAGAACATTTAAGCACAGGAGTTAGATAACATTTGTTCACAGTTTGTCTCTGTCACTTAATAGCTGGTTGACCAAAGGCATGTTAACTTCTCCAAGCCCTGGTTTCTTACTTGCAATGGGCCAATAGCCGTGGGGTCTTGCAAATATTAGTTTTNCGTGGGGGAGGAGAAGGGGACGACAGAGGATGAGATGGCTGAATGGCATCACTGACTCGATGCACGTCTTTGTGTAGACTCTGGGAGTTGGTGATGGACAGGGAGGCCTGGCGTGCTGCAGTTCATGGGGCTGCAGAGTCGGACACGACTGAGTGACTGAACTGAACTGAACTGAACTGAACTGAACTTGCTATGTGTTATGTACTGTCCTGAGTATTTTTGAAACATTAAACCCTTTATTCCTTGTAATGAGTTACAAAATAAGTACTCATCTGCCGTATTTTATGGTTGAGGAAACAGAGGCAGCAGCACAGAATGTTTAAGAGATTTTGAGGTCACACATCTAGCGAGTGGTAGAGCTAGGATTTAAAGGCTGCTTCCAAGTCTGTGCTCTACAAGTTACAATGAGTTGCCTAATTTTTCATAGCAAATAGGTGCTGGATTATTGGGGGGAAAATTTATTTTCTAAGTTAAATATTGTTCTTAACCACAAATTATTTTAATAACTACTTTATTCTTTAAATGGTTATGCTACATCTTGAATCAAAATAAAATAAATGCAGAGCATACATGTTATTCCCTTATTTCTTTCATAGAACCTGAAAATTTTGTTGTGTGGTATCATTGAAACAGCTTTCCCCCCCCCCACTGATGTAATTTGCAAAAAATTTATTTTTCAAAACTACTCAGAAAATTTTATCTTCTTATATAGCACTGCGGGATAGTTTGAGCATTCTTCGACGGTGCCCTTGTTTGAGACTGGAATGAAAATAAATGGTTATGCTACATCTTGAATCAAAATAAAATAAATGCAGAGCATACATGTTATTCCCTTATCTCTTTCATAGAACCTGAAAATTTTGTTGTGTGGTATCATTGAAACAGCTTTTTTCCCCCCACTGATGTAATTTGCAAAAAATTTATTTTTCAAAACTACTCAGAAAATTTTATCTTCTTATATAGCACTGTGGGATAGTTTGAGCATTCTTCGACGGTGCCCTTGTTTGAGACTGGAATGAAAACTGACCTTTTCCAATCCTGTGGCCACTGCTGAGTTTTACAAATTTGCTGGCATATTGAGTGCAGCACTTAATGCCAAATAGATCCCTCTAAATAATTTTAGAATTCATTTTCCTCCACTGAAAATTCTGGATGTGATCATCTAATTAGGACCTTCATAAGTTCAAACTGCTATAGGCACCCTCAGTTCAGTTCAGGTTAGTTGTTCAATCATATCCAACTCTTTGCGACCCCATGGGCTGTAGCACGCCAACCTCCCTGTCCCTCACCAACTGGGTACCCTACAACAATCATTTATTTTTAGAAAATAACCTAAATAGCACAGGCTCTCAGAAATATTGTTTGTGCCTGGAAATATGCTTACTTTCTATGATATATGTTTTTAAAATCACCTTATACAGGAAATTCATCTTACTTGCCTTCACCCTGTTTTCAACGTTTCCTTTGACTAAGTTTTAATTAACTTTACACTGAAATGAAATTTTCAGAAGTACACTGCAACCAAATTCAAATGCCAAAATAAAAAACAGTTTTTAGTTGCCCTCTCAGTAGTGATAAATAAGTGATAGTAAAAATAATTTATAAACTCACAACACTAAATACCAACCAAACAGAATGGGTTTCAACTGTAATAACAACATACATGCTTTGTAGAGGTATGTACCTAATAAAGTAGAATCTGCAAAGGTAGCACATTAGATTGCCAAGATTAGATGTAACTCCCTTTTCTGAGTAAAGCCTTCTTGGATTCTTTTAAATGTAATGAGATAGTAGTCTCAGAACAAATAAGTATAGAAAAAAGTCAAAGAACTTTTACTCTGTTTTTAATGTCAGTATTTGTATTTTGCCTACACTCTTCAGCTCTCTGCTGAAGCATTGTTGTGAATGTCTGAGAATTCTTAGATTTTTTTAACTCTTATCACACAGTTGGACACAAAAGAGTCTGACCACAATTTACAGAACAGCTCTGAGGCACAGCTTGGGGAGAGCTTCGCTGGATGAATTATACAACTAATGGGCAAAAATGATCAAATTTGAGGTTATTTAATGGCAAAACTTTTAGCTTATTTTGGTTTTGGCAGATTGGTTTCTCCTCTCTATTTGAAGAATTAAAAATAAGTAAACATAATTTCTGACAAATGGAACTCATGGGGATTTTACAGACAGTATATTTCCTTCCTTTATTGCATTATATGACTTACATCTGGGAAATTAACACACACATCTTGATATACTTTGATAGTCATGATGCATTGGTTTCTTACTTTTTCTTCTCAAAACTTAGATAAGTACTATGAATTCCACAGTGGAAATCAAGGCCATATAGAAATTTAACCAAAGGTAACATTGGAGGTAAACATTGTGGGTGTGAAAATAGAAAGTTGTAGTTCCAAATAGTTTTATTCCTCTTAATTAATATGATAGTCAAAGCTATGATGAAAAATAAGAAGGAGCAGAAGATAATGTTGACACAGTGCTTTTGAGAATGCATAAGAGGGGACCATCATTATCCTCTTCTGCATCAAAAGAGAAGGTTGAAAAATATTTACAAATCATGTGCCATAAAAACACAACAAATAAGTAGAATAGTGAGGGTGTTGACAATGCTAAGGGCAATGTTTATAAGAGAACTATGCATTTTGTACCCCTTGTAATAGTAAACTTGAGCTTTGACACGCTATAAATAGAAAGGTGTGGTTAGAAAGAAACAGAAAGCATAGTGTTAAGAGCACAAGACCCCTGCAGCCAGGCAGCCTGGGCACAGTTCAGCATCACCACCAGCCAGCTTTATGATTTTGAAGCAAGTTGGTTGATTTCTTTACACCTTAGTTCCCTCACCTATAAAATGGAGATAAAAATAGAATAAATAAGAGATAAAAAACTTCAAAGGATTGATGATGATAAAGTATTTAGAACAGAACCCTCCTAGTGTAAGCAGTATATAAAGGATTGTTTTGCTATTTTTTTATTTGATGAATACTGTACAAAGTTCTGTACATTCTTCTTTAACTACCAAAATCAATAGTTATTTGGGTGGAATTAAATCTTACCATTGAGGTTAAGACTGCTGCTAAGCTTGTTTTACATGTTTGTTGCAGGAAATTGTTATACTCATCTTAACTGTTATACTCATCTTAAGTAGAAAATTATGACTGATAAATAATATTTGTTGCAATAAATTGAATTTACATGGTATAAATTATAAAATACACACCAGCATTATTGTGATTAATTTTCTGTCTGTGTCCTCTAAAACACCAATTTCTATTTGTCACAATATTTTTCTTGGTTAGCAGAAAGCATCACATTATTTTTTATTGACAATCTAAGCTATATGTCCAGTGGAAAAATAAACTGATTGCAGCCTATTGAATCTTAAAAAAAAAATGAAGCATGTTTTTTCCACATTAAGAAATAAAGATGAATGTAACTAGACTTTTGCCACCACACCAATAAATTTATCTTTAAACTAGATTTAACCCCTATGACTACTGCTTGTGTTTAGCCATGGCCTTAATAGCAATAAAGGGATCATATATCTCAATTTATACCTCTTTTTTCCAAGCACGATTAATGTGTTCTTTTCTGCATATTTCAGTGGTTTGTAAATGGAAGAGACACCCAGAAGCTTGTATCAACTATAAGCATAAACATAATAGCTTTTCTACATCCTGTGAATACTTCTACAACTGTCAAGTTCAAAAGTAGAAACCCCCAACAAGCTCCTATGCCAGAAAAAAATTCTATGAACAACATTACTAGAATGATTGCTGAAAATGGAATATGAATTGAAAATTAGATAGAAGTATATTGATGTTAAAATTTCTGAATTTAATAACTGTACTGTGGAGAAGGAAATGGCAACCCACTCCAGTACTATTGCCTGGAGAATCCCATGGACAGAGGAGCCTGGTAGGCTACAGTCTATGGGGTTGCAAAGAGTCGGACACGATTGAGTGACTTAAAAAAAAAAAACCACTGTGCTCAAGATATTATCTTTGTTATTTCAAAATACAAATTGAAGTACCATGGGGTCACAGGGCAAGAGGACCACAACCTACTATCAAAATTTCAAAAATATTTCTACGTAGAGAGAAAAACAAAGCAAATATGTCAAAATATTAAGAACTGATTTCTGTAAAAGGCATATAGGCATTCTTTGAATGACTCTTGCAATTTTTCTGTAAGTTTAAAATTATATCAAAATACAAAATTAAAATAAAACCTCTGCAAAGGACTATGTACATAAATATGTGTATATTTGATCTTCATTTATAATTTAGTGTTAACTCGTTAGTTATTCTTGTGAATCTGAGCTTTCTATATATTACATGAGGACTGCATCTAATAACTAAATAGAAGGTAGAGAAACAGTTCAGTCATTTAATGACAATTAAATTTGGAACAGCTGGATGTTGATCATAAAGTGAAGATTGTCATTAAAAAGACTAACAGAAGGATTGAACACAGATGGAAGTTGTCAGAATGGGTACATGCTGTCTGCAAAGGTGGGCCAAAGATAAACTGGCAGACCCTGAGATGGAAACAAGGATTAACAGACTAAGTTGGCAGAAGACAATGTTGACTATACAGTTTTTAGTTAGGCATAGGTTTCAGAGAACATGATCAGAGACAATGATCCAGATATGCAGAATGGTGGTGTTGGAAAACCTAATGTGGAATACAGAGAGTTTTCCAACAGGTGGCAAAACATACGTATAGGGAGTCAGGAAACAGCCTCAAAGGGATCCAGACTAAGTTGTAATATCATATAAATTTGGAATAAATTAACAGACATCCAATGGTAATGAAAGCTGAAACAAACAAATGAAACAAAGCAAAAAAAGAAAAGGAAAGGAAAAAGAACCTGCAGGCTTCAGAAGTATCAGTTAGAAGAGAGAAGAGTATTAGGACCTTAGTTAAGTTCAGCCACTCAGTTGTGGCTGACTCTTTGGGACACAACACCAGGCCTCCCTGCCCATCACCAACTCCCAGGGCTTATTCAAACTCATGTCCATAGAGTTGGTGATGCCATCCAACCATCTCATCCTCTATCATCCCCTTCTCCTCCCACCTTCAATCATTCCCAGCATCAGGGTCTTTTCAAATGAGTAAGTTGTTTGCATCAGGTGGCCAAAGTATTGGAGCTTCAGCTTCAACATCTGTCCTTCCAATAAATATCCAGGACTGATTTCCTTTAGGATGGACTGGTTGGAAGTCCTTGCTGTACAAGGGATTCTCAACAGTATTCTCCAACACCACAGTTAAAAAGCATCAATTCATCAGCCCTCAGCTTTCTTTATAGTCCAATTCTCACATCCGTACAAGACTACTAGAAAAACCGTAGCTGTGATTAGATGGACCTTTGTTGGCAAAGTAATGTCTCGGCTTTTCAATATGTTGTCTAGGTTGGTCATAACTCTTTTTCCAAGGAGCAAGCATCTTTTAGTTTTATGGCTGCAGTCACCATCAACAGTGATGTTAGAGCCCCAAATTATAAAGTCTCTCCCTGTTTCCACTGTTTCCCCATCTATTTGCCATAAAGTGATGGGACTGGATGTCATGATCTTAGTTTTCTGAATGTTGAGATTTAAGCCAACTTTTTCACTTTTATCAAGAGGTTCTTTAGTTCCTCTTCACTTTCTGCCATAAGAGTGGTGTCATCTGCATATGTGAGGTCATTGATATTTCTCCTGGCAGTCTTGATTCCAGCTTGTGCTTCATCCAGTCCAGCATTTCTCATGATGTACTATGCATATAAGTTAAATAAGCAAGGCGACAATACACGCCTTGAAGAACTCCTTTCCCGATTTGGAACCAGTCTGTTGTTCCATGTAGAGTTCTAACTGTTGCTTCTTGACCTGCATACAGATGTCTCAGGAGGTAGGTCAGGTGGTCTGTTATTCCCATCTCTTGAAGAATTTTCCATAGTTTGTTGTGATCCACATAGTCAAAGGTATTGGCATAGTTAATAAAACAGAAGTAGATGTTTTTCTGGAACTCTCTCGCTTTTTCAATGATCCAATGGATTTTTGGCAATTTGATCTCTAGTTCCTCTGCCTTTCCTAAATCCAGTTTGAACATCTGGAAGTTCATGTTCACATACTGTTGAAGACTGGCTTGGAGAATTTTGAGCATTACTTGGCTAGCATATTAAATGAGTGCAATTGTGTGGTAGTTTGAGCATTCTTTGGCATTGCCTTTCTTTGGGATTGGAATGAAAACTGACCTTTTCTAGTCCTGTGGCCACTGTTGAGTTTTCCAAATTTGCTGCCATATTGAGTGCAACACTTTCACATCATCTTTTAGGATTTGAAATAGCTCAACTGGAATTCTGTCACCTCCTTAGCTTTGTTTGTAGTGATGGCCCACTTGACTTCACATTACAGGATGTCTGGCTCTAGGTGAGTGATCACACCATCATCATTTTCTGGGTCATGAAGATCATTTTTGTATAGTTCTTCTGTGTATTCTTCCCACGTCCTGTTACTATCTTCTGCGTCCGTTAAATCCATAGCATTTCTGTCCTTTATTGAGCCCATCTTTACATGAAATGTTCCTTTGGTATCTCTAAGTTTCTTGGAGGTCTCTAGGCTTTCCCATTCTATTGTTTTCCTCTATTTCTTTACATTAAACACTGAGGAAGGCTTTATTATCTCTCCTTGCTATTCTTTGGATCTCTGCATTCAGGTGGGTAAGTCTTTCCTTTTCTCCTTTGCCTTTCCCTTATCTACTTTTCACAGCTATTTGTAAGGCCTGCTCACACAAACATTTTGCCTTTTTGCATATCTTTTTCTTGGGGATGGTTTAATCACTACCTTCTGTACAATGTCATGAACCTCTGTCCATAATTCTTCAAGCACTCTGTATATCAGATCTAATCCCTTGAATCTCTTTGTCATTTCCACTGTATAATCATAAGGGATTTCATTTAGGTCATACCTGAATGGTCTAGTGGTTTTCCCTAGTTTCTTCAATTTAAGTCTGCAATAAGGAATTCATGATTTGAGCCACAGTCAGCTCCCAGTCTTGTTTTTGCTGTCTGTATAGTGCTTCTCCATCTTTGGCTGTAAAGAATATAATCAATATGATTTTGGTATTGACCATCTGGTGGAGTCCATGTGGAGAGTCTTCTCTTGTGTTGTTGGAAGAGGGTGTTTGCTGTGACCAGTGTGTTATCTTGGCAAAACTCTATTAGCCTTTACCCTGCTTCATTCTGTACTCCAAGGCCAAATTTGCCTGCTACTCTAGATGATTCTTGACTTCCTACTTTTGCATTCCAGTCCCCTATAATGAAAAGGACATCTTTTTTGGGTATTAGTTTTAGAAGGTCTTGTAGGTCTTCATAGAATTCATCAACTTCAGCTTCTTCAGCATTACAGGTTGGGGCATAGACTTGGATTACTGTGATATTGAATGGTTTGCCTTGGAAATGAACAGAGATCATTCTGTCATTTTTGAGAGTGCATCTGAGCACTGCATTTTGGACTCTTTTCGCTGACTATGATGGCTACTCCATTTCTTCTAAGGGATTCCTGCCCACAGTAGTAGATATAATGGTCATTCGAGTTAAATTCACCCATTCCAGTCCATTTCAGAGAAGGCAATGGCATCTCACTCCAGTACTCTTGCCTGGAAAATGCTATGTATGGAGGAGCCTGGTAGGCTGCTGTCCATGGGGTCGCTAAGAGTCGGACACGACTGAGTGTCTTCACTTTTCACTTTCATGCATTCAGTTCAGTTCAGTTCAGCCGCTCAGTCGTGTCCGACTCTTTGCGACCCCATGAATTGCAGCACGCCAGGCCTTCCTGTCCATCACCAACTCCCGGAGTTCACCTAGACCCACGCCCATGGAGTCAGGGACGCCATACAGCCATCTCATCCTCGGTCGTCCCCTTCTCCTCCTGCCCCCAATCCCTCCCAGCATCAGGGTCTTTTCCAGTGAGTCAACTCTTCGCATGAAGTGGCCAAAGTACTGGAGCTTCAGCTTCAGCATCCAAAGAAATCCCAGGGCCGATCTCCTTCAGAATGGACTGGTTGGATCTCTTTGCAGTCCAAGGGACTCTCAAGAGTCTTCTCCAACACCACAGTTCAAAAGCATCAATTCTTCGGTGCTCAGCCTTCTTTACAGTTCAACTCTCACATCCATACGTGACTACTGGAAAAACCATAGCCTTGACTAGACGGACCTTAGTCGGCAAAGTAATGTCTCTGCTTTTGAATATGCTATCTAGGTTGGTCATAACTTTTCTTCCAAGGAGTAAGCGTCTTTTAATTTCATGACTGCAGTCACCATCAGCTGTCATGCATTGGAGTAGGAAATTGCAACCCACTCCAGTGTTCTTGCCTGGAGAATCCCAGGGATGAGGGAGCCTGGTGGGCTGTAGTCTATCGTGTTGCACAGAGTCGCACACGACTGAAGCGAATTAACAGCAGCAGCAGCAGCAGCCAGTCCATTTTAGTTCGCTGTTTCCTAAAATGTTTACTCTTGCCCTCTCCTGTTTGGCCACTCCCAATTTGCCTTGATTCATGGACCTAACATTCCAGGTTCCTATGCAATATTTATCTTTAGAGCATCAGACTTACTTCCATCACCAGTCACATCCACAAATGTGTGTTGCTTTTGTTTTGGCTCCATCTCTTCATTATTTCTGGAGTTATTTCTCCACTGATCTCTAGTAGCAAACTTGGCATCTACAGACCTGGGGAGTTCATCTTTCAGTGTCCTTTTTGCCTTTTCATAAGGATACTGAAGTGGTTACCATTCCCTTTTCCAGTGGACCACGTTTTGTCAGAACTCTCCACCATGGCCCTACATGGCATAGCTTATAGTTTCATTGAGTTAAACAAGGCTGTGGTCTATGTGATCAGATTGGTTGGTTTTCTATGATTGTAGTTTTCATTCATCCCACTGGAGTGGCAGCTGTATAGCACTGGAGTGACTTTGAGGAGATACCCCATGTCCAAGGGCAAAGGAAAAGCACCAGGAAGATGGTAGAAGGGACAAAATCACATTTAGAATGAAACGCCATACCTACCAGAGAGGCTCAAAGGGCTCAAACAAATCTTGTGTATACCAGGACCCAGAGACCCCAGAGACTGAAACAGAATTGGATTTGAGTGTCACCTGAGGAGGTACGGGTCAGCAGTGGCCTGCCACAGGGGCAGGGGCTCTGGGTGTATCAGCCCTGGGTAAGGCATAAACCCACATGGAGGAGGTCACCATTAACCCCACCATAGAGACACCAGAACTTACACAGGACTGGAGAAACAGACTTGGAGGCCAGAAACAGAACCTTGTGCACCAGGACCCAGGAGAAAGGAGCAGTGACCCACAAGACCCCTGACCCAGACTTGCCCATGCATGACCAGGAGTCTCCAGCGGCGGCGTGGGTCGGTGGTGGCCTGCAGCAGGGCTGGGGCACTGAGTGCAGCAGTGTCTGCATTGGGGCCTTCTGAAGGAGGTCGCCATTTTCTTCTTACCTCCACTGTTTGGCCTCAGGTCAAATAACGGGGAGGGATGCATCCCAGCCCATCAACAGAAAATGGGATTAAAGATTTACTGAACATGGCCATGTCCATCAGAACAAGACCCAGTTTCCCCCTCAGTCAGTGTCTCCCATCAGGAAGCTTCCATAAGCCTCGTATCCTTCTCCATTAGGACCTAGTGACCAATCAATAGGATAAATGGAAAGGAACTTAAGCAGCTCGGTAATTAAGTTTATTGAGATACAGAAACTCAGGAGAATTAATAATATGAAATCCTGAACTACCAGCTGTTGGCCTAGAGCTTTTTGACTAGTGGTGCCAGGTGCTGAGAAGGGACAGAGTTTGCAGGTGGGAATTAAGTAGTCCCAGCTGGGAAAATTGGAGGGCTTCATGAAGAGAGTGCCAAGCAGTCAGTGCAATTACTTTTTCCAAATTTTTTTTTCCTGTGGCTGCCAAATTAAAGAGGTGCTAAAGAGGAATGTGGAAGAAAAATGCATTTGGGATTTATGTAGATTTACATTTAAAACTTGTCTCTCCAACTTACTGCTTATGTGTACTTTGATGTTATTGTTGCTAAGTCATATCTGTCTCTTTTGTGAACTCATAGACTGTAGCCTTCCGGGCTCCTCTGTCCATGGAGTTCTCCAGGCAAGAATACTGGAGTGGGCAGCCATTCCCTTCTCCAGGGGATCTTCCTGACCCAGGAATTGAGCCCATGTCTCCTGCATTGCAGGCAGATTCTTTACCACTGAGCCACCAGGGAAACTATGCGAACTTTATCAAACCTCAGAATAGTATCTAATGAAAAGGACTAATTTTAGAAATAAAATAAGTAAAGCAAATATGTAAGCTTTTGGTCCAGTGCTTGAAACAAAAATTGCACTTAGTAAATGATAAATTTAATTATTATGGATGGAACAAGAGGTTGTATAGTGTTCTCTCTCTTGCTACCAACTGGTGATAGAAGAGGTAGGTGTACTGATTCTTAGCTTCACTGGGCAAAATTGGACAAACAAACACAAAAACAGCAAGTGAAACAAAAGTCTTCTTGTGATATAAAAACTCTGCTTGATGGTAGCGTGCTTCTGAAGTTTGTTTTCCCAGTGAGAAATGGGTCCCCTACCTAATGCTGAGTTATAAAACCTACCAGGTGGATTGAGAGTTCAAGTTAGCTGGTGTTCCAACTTTTGTGGGAAAAGTTAAATGCAAATGAGATCTTACATTCTGCAAAATTGAGGCCCACAGGCTACTAGGAGGAAAACATTAAGCTATGTGATACTGAAACTGTGTTGACGCTTCCAATTTTAAATGCCAAAAAATGTCATTCATATTTACACTGGGCTGAGAATCTCACTCATCTGGGAATCTGACAGAAATAGGAATTATATGTAATTGAAATATGTAAACTGTGGGCTGAAAATAAGAGAGTAGTAAAATAATTACAAAATTAATTCCATCCCAATTATATCATCATGTAAACAAGGTTTTATTTTTTTTAATATTAGCATTTTTTCCTTGTTGTTCTTCAACTCTTTATTTCCATATTTGTATTTGTTTTCCATATTGCATAATTGTATACCATGCATATATGTAGTCATAAGAAAGGCAATCTATTTAAACTGGAAAATATTTTTGTGTTGATAATTTACTTTTGTTCACCTTATTTCATTTGACTTTTGTGGCAACTCTTTGAGTTTTGAAGGGCATATGATATTCCCATTTTATGCTAAAAACCTGAAATTCAGACAGTTCTTAAGAATTGCCCAAGGTCACACAGCAGACAAGTCAAGATCTAGAACTTCAATTTCTCACTCCAAAAGAAGCAGGGTTTCTGATCCATTATTCTAACACAGTTTCTAACAGCTCAAGGCCACTTCTCTAGGATGACCCTAATCCCCCTTACAGTGAGTGCTTGCCTGAGAAAACCAAAGCTGCTAAAAGAATTGATTGTTTGTTTCAGAGGACACTGAAGAAGATAAGATCCCCTCTCCCAGTCTCTTTGGCAAAGTGGCAGTCTAACTTAGATAAATGCTATTTAGCACATAGGTTTCACAGGGTCCAACACGCCCTTCCTGCTTTTCCTAATTCTCACTTCCCTGACTTTACTGAAACTCCATTCACCCGCCTCCCCATTCCTTCATTCTTCCTTTATAATGCCCAGTCTTCTCTTTACAAGTTGAAATTGAGTTCAGTTCACACTGGACAGTTTCTTCCCTGTTGCCATAGTATCTTGCTGATTAAAATCTGTTGATATATATATATATAAATCTGTCTCATTACTCTAACTAGTGTTCAATTTGGTTTACTGTTAACAATAACCACTAGTTTGAGAATAATTAAAGCTTTGAATATATAAGCCTACCTGATTTTGTTGTGCTTGTCTCTATCAAGTTTCATATACTGAATTTTTTTTTTTTTTTTTGCTAACTGAAGGTTTATGACAATCGTGCATCAAACAAGTCTATTGGTGCTATTTTCCCAAGAGCATTTGCTTACTTTGTGTTTGTGTCATATTTTGATAATTCTCACTATATTTTAAATGTTTCATTAATATTATATTTATTATGGTGATCCATGGTAGGTAATCTTTGATTTATGACCATGTCTTGTTTAAGGTTCAGCAATTTTAGCAGTAAGGTACTTTTTACTTAAGGTAAAAACCAAAAAATTCAAGTGTCTCGTTTAATGGCAATGTTCACTTTATTGCTGTGGTTTGAAACCTACTGAAATGTCTTTCAGTAGGTATGCCTGCATTAACTGTTGGTAAAGATAGGCACCAGAGAAAACTCTTCTACACTTCTGGCAGGACCATAATTTGTGTTATAAATTGAACAGTTTACAACATGTAGTAAAGTTGAAAGTGTCCTTACCCTGTAGCTCAGCATTTCTTCCCCTGTTCTTTTCGAGCTTCCTTACCTGGATAATTATCTACAAAATACTGTTGCAAAATGCATCAGGATTCTACATGTGTCAAAAGTCTAGTTACAAGCTAGGTATATAAA
Organism: Aepyceros melampus; assembly: GCA_006408695.1. Classification (NCBI taxonomy): domain Eukaryota; kingdom Metazoa; phylum Chordata; class Mammalia; order Artiodactyla; family Bovidae; genus Aepyceros; species Aepyceros melampus. The sequence goes on along the minus strand of SJXQ01007567.1, from coordinate 362,615 downwards.
AACAAGGAAGGGACAAAACACCTGTGGTGCATTCATAATATTCATATACATGCATGCTTAGGCATGTCTGACTCTTTGTGACCCCAGTGATTGTATCCTGCCACGCTTCTTGTAAATGGAATTTTCCAGGCAAGAATACTGCGGTGGGTTGTCATTTCTTTCTCCAGAGGATCTTCCTATCTGAGTGCACGTCTCTTGCATCTCCTGCATTGGAAGGTGGATTATTTATCATTGAGCCACCTGGAAAACCCATAATATTCACACAGTGGAATGTTTTATAATAACACATATGAATGAACCATAGCTGCATTTATCAATATTAGTGAATCTCACAAGCATAATATTGCTTTATTTATGCAATTCATACAATATACCATTTGTATAAAATTTAAATTGCCAAATAAACAATAAAAATAACAATATAAGGTATATAAAGAAAACAGAGAAAGAACAAAAGGGAAAAATGAAAAATAATTTTAAGATGCTGGTTCTCTTAGGTCATGAGGAGGAATCCAAGAAGGGAAATATCTTTACCTGGGTGATAGGTACAGCAACCTATTAAAATACTTTTTAAAAATAAATTGTATAATTTATGTGTGCTAAAGTGAAATTGAATTCATATGTCATAAATTTAATTTTTGAAATTTTAACCTAATATTCAGAAATTATTTAAATTGGTTATTTCTTAAACAGTTGAGTTTTTAAACTAAAATCCATCCCCTTAACGTATCAGTTTGAGCTCTCAGCAAGTTCACAAAATCTTTGTAGTAAGCAGATTCTCTCCCTCCACCCACCCATCCTCACCGAAGAGACAATGTATATTCTCTGGAAAAGTTACACAGAAAAAACTCTGGGCAGAGAGAGAGAATTGTGGTGAAAGCTTTAACAAAACTTAACAAAAATGGATACACTCCACCATGGGAGTCTAACTCAGAGAACAAGAATGGCTAGGAGCTCACTGTCTTTAACCCACCTCCTGACAGGCAGAACTGAAGTTTCATTTAAAGAAAAACTGAAAAGTATAAGAATATACCTTACTAACAAGACCTTTCAGTAAGTAAAAAGATCAGCAAATGACCCTACAAGAAAGACCACAGAATTTGCAATAGTGACTTACTCTTACATATGAGGGAACAGCCAAGTATTTTCAAACCATGAAGAAATTCTCTTAACATTAATAAATGAGATTTAAAAATGAAAGAAACCCTAAGTTTCTTCTCATAACATAGGTTATGAGGTTTGGGCAGAGGGAATGTTGATCTAAGCTTATTTTTTCATAAAATAAAAGACATAAAAGATTGAACTCTTGCAAATGTGTGTATATATATATATATGTGTGTGTGTGTATATATATATATGTGTGTGTGTGTGTTTATATATATATATATATTTGTTCTAATACGTCTATCTTTTACTCAGGGATTAAAAAATCAGAAGACTTTAACATTTAAAGAGTATTTTAAAAGTTTTATCATTATTTTAAATCCTATTTATCTTACTGATGAAATTAATTATGTGATTATGTTAGGAAATATTACCACCTTTATATAATACCAAATTTATATTTATTTAGGTTATTTTATATCTTAATATCTTTGCTATCCTCCTTGTCATCCAATTATTTTTCACATTTCAAATTCGTATTTGTCTATTACCCTTTAATGAATTTTGATTCCTAATTTGTAGAGGCTATGACTTCTTGCTTCATAATGATTACTGTTTTGAGGCATATTTTCTTTAGTTTCTTAATAATTAGTAAATAATAAATTATTCACTAATAAATAATCAGTAAATGTTTAGTAAATAACTTTCAGGGCTTTCATTTGCTCTATGTCTCCAAGGTGCTGTTTCTTCCTTTACCTTGTAGTAATTCTTCCGAGGCCTGTGGTTTATTTTTGGCTCTGTATCTGCTCTTCACAGCCACAGTGAGACAGAGTGGCAGCTAAGCTTGGCATATTCTGTTATTCGGGTTGTTCAGATGAATTTTTGGCACGTATTTTTAAATTACTTTTTGCAGTAAGCTTCTTTCATTTCTGTGTAAGACTTGAAGCTGGACAGCATGCTGATACTCACGTGTAACCAAGCAGGACTTAATGTTTCTCTGAGGTTGGCTAAAATTTAAACAACCTTCTTCCTGACTTGGCTCCTGACCTCCTTTACTTCAGAAAGCTTGTAATTTTAAATTCCCTCTGCCCCTTGGAGATATAATGTTTTTAAAGACCTCGTGACAATTTTACAGCCCACAAATGTCTTTTTTAGTAACTTGGGAACCATCTTTTGAACTGTAATAATCAAGAAAAATACCCCCTCCCCCGCACTTTTGAGAAGTACCTTGTTCATTGTCGGAAAAGTATCTCCTGTCAAGAAAACATGAGAGTTCACTTCTCCTTAAAAAGTGAAGTCACTCAGTCGTGTCTGACTCTTTGCGACCCCGTGGACTCTAGCCCACCAGGCTCCTCTGTCCATGGGATTCTCCAGGCATGAGTACTGGAGTGGGCTGCCATTTCCTTCTCCAGGGGATCTTCCTGACCCATGGATCGAACCAGGTCTCCCGCATTGCAGGCAGACACTTTAACCTCTGAGCCACCAGTGCTCCTTAGGATGAGGCTAATTAGCAAACATAGATGGCCTACAATTCCCCTGCCGTCACCCACCTGAAAATCACACCAGCCCTTGGTTACACTGGATTGAGCTCAGACCTTACTCCTTTATAGCAATAATAACTTTGGTGTAGTTTTTGCTTTGACAGGTGTTATGACTCACTTATGCATAGAAAGATTATGCTGACTTCAGATAAGATAGTCAGTTACTATTAATCTAACTATACTAGGTGGCACAATGGTAAAGAAACCACCTGCCAATGCAGGAGACACAAGAGACATGGGTTGGATCCCCGTGTCAGGAAGATCCACTGGAGGAGGAAATGGCAACCCACTCCAGGATTCTTGCCTGGGAAATTCCATAGACAGTGGAGTTTGGTGGGCTACAGTCCCTGAGATTGCAAAGAGCTGGGCATGATTGAGGACACACGCAGAGCTATACATCTAACTTGCTGCTGTTATTCAGTTACTAAGTTGTGTCCAAATTTGTGGCCCCCATGAACTGCAGCACACTGGGCCTCCCTGTCCTTCTCTATCTCTTGGAGTTTGCTCAAACTCATGCCCAGTGAGTCTGTGATGTCATACAACCATCTTGTCCTCTGTCATCCCCTTCTCCTCCTGCCATTAATCTTTCCCAGCATCAGGGTCTTTTCCAATGAGGCAGTTCTTTGCATCAAGTGGCCAAAGTATTGTAGCTTCAACTTCAGCATCAGTCCTTCCAGTGAATATTCAGGGTTAGTTTCCTTTAGGATTGACTGGTTGGATCTCCTTGCACACTTTGAAAGCATCAGTTCTTTGGTGCTCAGCCTTCTTTTTGGTCCTACTCTCACATCCATACATGACTACTGAAAAAACCATAGCTTTGACTATATAGACCTTTGTCAACAAAGTGATGTCTCTGCTTTTTAATATCTAATTTGTCATAGCAAGAAGTATGTGAAAAAAACTCCAGTAGACAGTGCACCCAGGCTTTTATTCCTTGTCTCATTTTCCTCTCTTGTTTCTTTTACTTTTGGCCTGTTTATTCAGCCAGAATGTATAAATAAATGAAATACAGCACTCCATCTTTTTCTCTCTTGTTATATAATCTCTGAGTAGATGCAGAATGAAGTATTAAATTCAGGGGAGAAAAATTCTGTAACTTGCTACTAAGCCTTTATCCATGTAGTAAACAGACAAAAAAAATCTCAATTTTCTTTGCTTCTTTTTTCCTTTAAAAGTTTTTTATAAAGCATCCTAAAAAAAAGGAAGAGTTGCATATGCTTAGTCTCTAGGATATTCAGACATGGAAATTAACACATAACAAGTTATTCTCTGTCCTTGTAAGCATGCAGGTCACTGCTTACAAATTATTAGAGCTGAAAATGCTCTTGAGAGGTCCAACTGACTTACACTTATATTTAAATCAAAGCAAACTGGAATATTTCAAAGAAGGAAGCAATATAGTGGTTTCTGACTAAGATCAGATCATTTCAGATACCATTATAATTATGTGGTGAGATAATAAAGGCTTTAACTAAAGACTGGAAATGTGGCTGAATAAAATAAGACAGACTCAAGAGGCTTTTGAAAGTAGATTTGGCATGAATCTGTGATTAAGTTTGGTAGATAAGGAAGGAGGAAGCAATAATTATGTCGAAAGTTTCTAGCTTGGGTCATGGTAGATAATCATGGGCAAAACAGAAGTCAGTATGTGGTATACTGGAAAGATAATTTGCTTCTGATCTTGAATCTGCCTCAACAAATTGTATGACCTTATAAAAGTCTATTAAAAGCTGAAGTCTGATTCTTCAGCCAATTTATCTCAATAATCCTTTTCAGCAATAAAGATCTAGCATTCTTGAGGTAAATCAATCACCTTCACCACGAATGATCTTTTTCAACTCATGACAACAGTCATTTGTCCTCAGTTACTATGTCGTGTCCAACTCTTTGTGACCCTACAGACTATAGCCTGCTAGGCTCCTCTGTCCATGGGATTTCCCAGGCAAGAATACTTGACCCCGGATCGAACGCACATCTCCTGCATTCAGGCAGATTCTTTACCACTGAGCCACCTGGGAGGATCTAAAGAGGTTTTATTCGAGTATTTACTGTGGCTGCTATAACTCTAAGAATTAAGTGAGACACAGAGTAAAGATGGTATGTGTTTAAAGGCAATGGAAGATGACTTGCACAATGCATTTATAAAATAATAAATCTATATTATTTAAACTGCTGTTTTGGTTATAAGGAGGTCAATACTAAGAAAGGTTAATCACTGCAGAAAATTAATAAAGAACTAATCTTGTACATAAAAATTACCTCATAAAACACAAAAAGACTGATTCATATGTGCCCATTCCAAAGAGATTATTTAAGAACTGAGATATACAAAACAATCATAAGAAATTTTTTAAGTTTAGTGACTGCTACGGAGAAGACCGAGTTTTAATTCAGACATGTCTGGTTTCAAAACTCAGGCTCTTCAAACTGTATCCTTGCTAGACCTTAGCATTACCTAACCTACATCGAAGAGATTGTTGCTTTCTTACTTGAAGCATAAAATACCTTGGCCCTAATCTAAAAACAATGTTCAATTGCATGCAACAAATATTTCAGACTAACTAATACATTACTTCAAGATACTGTCTTGTCGTTAAAGTCTTTGAAATAAATACTAGAGAAGAAAAAAAAGTATAAGAGTTGAGTTATGCTGCCATCTAGTGGTCATATGGTTGCTGACATCATCAAGTACCAAAAACAGTACTTGAAGGGAATTAAAGATTTATGTATATACAGAAAGTAGTTAACAAAGATAATAAATAGTCTGCTGTGGATTTATGTGGTAAATTCCACATAATTTTAGATTAGGTCAAAAGTATAAAATAATAAAAATATTAATGGAAAATTTTAGTATTATAAAATATTTTCTTCTTGAAGGCAGAATTATCATCAGTTTAGATAGAAAACTAAGTCCTTTAGAAGAACTTCCAGATCACTGCAGATGGTGAATGTAGCCATAAAATTAAAAGGCGCTTGCTCTTTGGAAGAAAAGCTATGACCAAAATAGACAGCATATTAAAAAACAGAGACATTATTTGCCAACAAATATCCATCTAGTAAAAGCTATGGCTTTTTCCAGTAGTCATGTATGGCTGTGAGAGTTGGAAAGAAAGCTGAGCACCAAAGAACTGATGCTTTTGAACTGTGGAGATGGAGAAGACTCTTGAGAGTCCCTTGGACTGCAGGGAGATCAAACCAGTCCATCCTAAAGGAAATCAGTCCTGAATATTCACTGGAAGAACTGATGCTGAAGCTGAAACTCCATTACTTTGGCCACTTGATGCAAAGAACTGACTCATTGGAAAAGACCCTGATGCTGGGAAAGATTGAAGGCAGGAGGAGAAGAGGATGACAGAGGATGAGATGGTTGGATGGCATCACTGACTCAATGGACATGAGTTTGAGTAAGCTCTGGGAGTTGGTGATGGACAGGGAGGCCTGGCGTTGTGCAGTCCATGGGATCGCAAAGAGTCAAACACGACTGAGTGGCTGAACTGAGGTGTAGAGCTTCCACACATTTTTAGTTTCTAGATTCTAGGTTTTGTCTTATTATTTAAAATACATATTCTTCATAACTTACGTGTTATATTTAAAGACTGACGTATCTTTCCATCTAATTGGGAAGTGAGAATAAGAGCTGAAGACAATTAAATGAAGAAAGGTGATCTCAGGGAGCTCATGGGAAGAAGCAGCAGCATAGAAAATGGAAAACAGAAAAGCTCTGTTCCTCATATCAGCTGAGCTCAGTAATTTTGGGAGTTCAATAATTGCTGAGGAAGTGAAGAATACATTCAGTGTTTACTAAGTAGCAGAGGTCTCAAAGAATTGCCCATTTTTATTTTACACAAATGTACAGGGGTTTAACTCCAAGCAATAGTATCTGAAAAAAATTTAGGCATATTAAATATCTATTCTCAGTTATATGTGACTCTTACATAAAGGTTCAGAGGCGTAAAGGCTTCAGGGCGAAGAGTATTAACAACAGGAGAAAAATAAAAGACTCTACAGTTCTAAAACTCATTCATTTCCTTGTTCAGAAAGTTGAAAATGGACTTAGGTAACATACGAGATGCTAAACCATGCATTACATACTATTGTTTAGTCACTAAGTCATGTCTGACTTACTGCAACCCCATGGACTATAGCCCACCAGGCTTCTCTGTCCATGGGATTTTTCCAGGCAAGATTACTGGAGTGGGTTGTCATTCCATTCTCCAGGAGTCTTCCTGACTCAGGCATTGAAACTGAGTCTCCTGCATTAGCAAGCAGATTCTTTACCACTGAGGCCAGGGAAGCCTTTGTTATGTACTGTTATATACTAAACTCTGTCCACCCTTAGCTCAACGTTGAGAAAACAAAGATCATGGCATCTGGCCCCATCACTTCATGGGAAATAGATGGGGAAACAGTAGAAACAGTGTCAGACTTTATTTTTTTGGGCTCCAAAATCACTGCAGATGGTGACTGCAGCCATGAAATTAAAAGATGCTTACTCCTTGGAAGAAAAGTTGTGACCAACCTAGATGGTATATTCAAAAGCAGAGACATTACTTTGCTGACTAAGGTCCGTCTAGTCAAGGCTATATTTTTTACAGTGGTCATGTATGGATGTGAGAGCTGGACTGTGAAGAAGGCTGAGTGCAGAAAAATTGATGCTTTTGAACTGTGGTGTTGGAGAAGACTCTTGAGAGTCCCTTGGACTGCAAGGAGATCCAACCAGTCCATTCTGAGGGAGATCAACCCTGGGATTTATTTGGAAGGAATGATGCTAAAACTGAAGCTCCAGTACTTTGGGCACCTTATGCTAGCAGAGACATTACTTTGCTGACTAAGGTCCGTCTAGTCAAGGCTATAGTTTTTCCAGTGGTCATGTATGGATGTGAGAGTTGGACTGTGAAGAAGGCTGAGTGCAGAAAAATTGATGCTTTTGAATTGTGGTGTTGGAGAAGACTCTTGAGAGTCCCTTGGACTGCAAGGAGATCCAACCAGTCCATTCTGAAGGAGATCAACCCTGGGATTTCTTTGGAAGGAATGATGCTAAAACTGAAGCTCCAGTACTTTGGCCACCTTATGCGAAGAGTTGACTCATTGGAAAAGACCCTGATGCTGGGAGGGATTGGGGGCAGGAGGAGAAGGGGACGACCGAGGATGAGATGGCTGGATAGCATCACGGACTCAATGGATGTGAGTCTGAGTGAACTCCGGGAGTTGGTGATGGACAGGGAGGCCTGGCGTACTGCGATTCATGGGGTCGCAAAGAGTTGGACACGACTGAGCGACTGAACTGAACCGAACCGAAAGAATGTATAGTTCAGTGGCAGAGATATATGCCTACAAATGAGTGAACATGCTCACCGTGGAACGCGTTGAGTAGAGGACAACTGTACTGCATCTCTCTTCTCAATTCCTTAAGGACATTTTTGGCCAGTCACAACTCTCTGGTAATATGGGGATATTAGAATAGCTTCATTGTCAGGTTTAAAATTTTACCTCAAGATATAAACTGATTGAGGATTTAGTTGCTAAGTCATGTTCGACTTTTGCAAACCTATGGACTTAGGCCACCCAGCTCCTCTGTCCGTGGGATTCTCCAGTCAAGAATCCCGGAGTGGATTATCATTTTCTTCTCCAAAGGATCTTAATGACCCAGGGATCAAAGCCACATCTGCACTGCAGGCAGTCTCTGGCATTGCAAGAGGATTCTTTACTGCTGAGCCACCAGGGAAGCCCAAGATATAAGCTCTCTCTCTAAACTCTAAACTGCTTTACTCAATCCTGGCAAGAACCAAAGGGAAGTAGTTCAGTCGTGTCTGACTCTTTGCGACCCCATGGACTGTAGCCTACCAGGCTACTCCATCCATGGGATTTTCCAGGCAAGAGTGCTGGAGTTGGGTGCCATTGCCTTCTCCAGGAGATCTTCCTGACCAGGAATCGAACCCAGGTCTCCTGCATGGTAGGCAGATTTTTTTACCGTCTGAGCCACCAGGGAAGATATAAGCTACATTAGGTTAAAACCTTACTTTTGCACCTCGTTCAATGTTTCTTCCCTAAGATCAGCTCAGCCTCTAAGTGGCACTGGCATCAACAGAGGGACAGAGGACAGGGCTGACAATTTTTTGGCTGACTTTACCTGATTTCCTTTCCTGTCATCTCTTCTCCCACTACTTGCTTCAGGAGAGCATCAGGAGAAGGGGTAACAGAAGTTTAAGAGAAACATCTCTTCAGTTGACTTCTGCTGTGTGCTCTGTCTTTTGTGATAAACACTCAAACGATGGCGTTGTATCACAGTGAACTTCTGGATACCTCAGAGACACTGCACCACACTCTGTGATGCACAAGACTGCCTTTTCCCTTTGTGACTTTAAGCATTTAATATCACTCACCCTGGTGGCTATAAGTATAGGGAATATACTATGCACGGCCTGTACTATAATTAACGGGGCCTCTTTGAAAAATAAAAATGACTTTCTTATCACCCCCAGGCGAAGGGCTGGGAGTAGTAAAAAGTACAATGTGGAAAGACATTTTGAAAACAAAATGTTGAAGTACTGATGTGACTGATGGAAAACCATTAGTGACTGTTCCCATAACCAGAGCCTTGAGGGAGTTGCTGAGAAAGGGCATCATTAGCTGAAGGGATAAACAAAGTCATGAAAGGCCTGAAGGACTGACATTGAGGACTGTACATTATATCTTGATCTGATATTGTAAAGAACAGTTATCTCTAGAGCACGAATAAGGAAATAGAAGTTAACAATAAAAGGCATACAAGGATTAGGATCTGGGCTTTTGCCTGCAAATGGAATCAGCCCCCCGTCCCGAGCCCCAGTTTATTTCTGAGTCTTATTTTTCCTTATTCTTCTGCGGCACTGCTCCCGTAGGTCAATTCCTGGTTGGGGTGGTGCCAACAATAAGCTATTTGAGGGCAGAGACAGAACATTCTGTCATTGTTAAATGATGAGCACTAATGCTCTTGTCTATGTTTGAACAGACATAGACTGTTTCTAAGAATCTATGTCTGTTTCTAAGAATCAGAGAATCATGAAACTTTGTTGACAAAAGGGTTCTTAAAGCAAAAAAAAAAAAAATGAAAAATGGACTCTAATTGAGGTGTAAGCAAACTGGGCACGGTTTGACTAGAAAACATGAAATACATGCTCATTTTCATCACACGCACGGTTACAGATTTTATGCATGTCTGTTTATGGATTTTGATATGCTAATTGGTCACGTCGGAGTCCTTTCTCCACCTCTGGAGCTTCACCTGCAAAATGTGTCCTGGAAGGTGAAAAAGTATGGCTTCCCCCCAAAAAATAAGGTGATCCTCTACGGTGGCCCCAGGAAAAATAATCTCAATTCAAACTCAGGTTAAAGTCAGCTTATCATTTAGGAACTCTTGGGAGGGACAGCAGTGCATTTGGTTTGGTAAGGTCTCATTTTGCTCATTTTGTTCTGAACATTACATGAAATTATGGCATTTAAAAAAAATTAACCACTTCCAAATAATGTTACCTACAGGAATTGCAAGAAAATATATTAAAAAAGAAGAAATCTTTGGAGAAGAGAGATTGGCCTCTGCTCCACTGAACAGGTCTCTGAGGCCTAGTCCAGCAGCCAGAAGACACAGGTGGCTGCTGAGTATTCGAATGTGGCTCCTCTGAATTGCCAAAAAAAGAAGATCATGGCATCCTGCCCCATCACTTCATGGCAAACAGATGGGGACACAATGGAAACAGTGACAGACTTTATTTTTGGAGGCTCCAAAGTCACTGCAGATGGTGAATGCAACCATGAAATTAAAAGATGCTTGTTCCTTGGAAGAAACTCTATGACCAACCTAGACAGCATATTAAAAAGCAGGGACATTACTTTACCAACAAAGGTCCATCTAGTCAAAACTATGGTTTTTCCAGTAGTCATGTATGGATGTGAGAGCTGGACCATAAAGAAAACTGAACACCAAAGAATTGATGCTTTCAAAGTGTTCTGTTGGAGAAGACTCTTGAGAGTCCCTTGGACTGCAAGGAGATCAAACCAGTCCATCCTAAAGGAGATCAGTCCTGAATATTCATTAGAATGACTGATGTTGAAGCTGAAAATCCAGAACTTTGGCCATTGTGATGTGAAGAACTGATTCATTGGAAAAGACCCTGATGCTGGGAAAGATTGAAGCCAGGAGGATAAGGGGATGACAGAGGATGAGGTGGTTGGATGGCATCACTAACTCAATGGACATGAGTTTGAGCAGGCTCCAGGAGTTGGTGATGGATGGGGAGGCCTGGCGTGCTATAGTCCATGGGGTCACAGAGTTGGACATGACTGACTAAACCAAACTGATGAATATAAAATACACATTGGATTTTGTACAAAAAAGTAAAATATTTCTGCAATGTTATTTGTAAAGATTATAGTTTGAAATAAGAATATTATATATATATATATATATATATATATATATATATA
>SJXQ01007567.1:193488-351258 GCA_006408695.1 Aepyceros melampus | reverse complement strand
TTTTAGAGAATATTGCTTCCTATCATCTGACCTGGGGATTTCTCTGCTGTAGTGAAATACTGGTTGCTCTCTCTGTTTTCCCTCCCTTTCTTTAAGACCCGTGCTTTTCATCTCTCTTAAATTCACTCTAAATAATTTCTCCTCAAGCCCAGCCTTATGCAGTTATGTATTGGAACATGTATTTTGACTTCAAACTATTACAGAAGTGCTTCTAACATGTGGACATCTGTATTTCTCAATGTTTTTAATTTCTGCTTCTGGAAAAGAGACTATAGGAGGTTCAGGGGAGTCTTGACATGTTAACATTTTCCATTCTTGACGTTGATGGAATTTACAACTACCTGAGACCAATTAAATGGAGTTTAGCTTTTCAAGCATTACTTATAAGAATTCTGACCATTTGCTATACTTCCTATACTAGATATATTTTTCTATTGCATTCCTTGGTAATGTTTTGCTTGTAAATGATAGTAAAAACTCTATCTAGTTGAAGTATTAATATAATATAAATTATAAGGATGTTCAGATGCTATAGAACAACAAAGTTGTGTATAAGACAGGCATATAGAAAAACCTCAGGAAGAACTAGAAGACTTGGAAATTCATTAGGTCTCCTCAGTTTTAATATTTAATTCTCTGTTGTCTGTTTAAATTTTCTATCTCTGACTGATTTTCTCTAAATGGCAGAAAACTTGACTGCTAAGTCTTATGGGGAAAATTTATTTTGGCTCAATATTCTCCTATTATTCACCCACCCAGCTACCCAGCTTCAAAATGTCATATTTATCTCTAAATAATATGAGTGCCCAGAGATAAACCCAGGTACATATATATATATATATGTATATACAATCTTTGACAGGTTAAGAATATACAATAAAGAACAGATAGTTCCTTCTAACCAAATGGCACCAGGAAAACTGGACATACACATATAAAAGAATAAAATTGGACCCTTATCTTAAAACATGCACAAAAATTACCTCAGAATATATTCAACATTTGAATTTAAGTTATGAAACCATGAAATTCCAAAAAAAAAAAAACCCCACTGGAGGAAAGCTTTTCAACATTCATCTTGGCAATGATTTTGTGGATTTGACACCAAAAGCTGAGACAACAAAAGCAAATATATACAAATGGAATGATATCAAACAAAAAAATTTTCTGCACAGCAAAGAAAAAAAAAGATGACCTACAGATTAGAAGAAAATATTCATATACTGTATATCTGATAAAAGACTAATATTAAAAATATATAAGAAATTCTTGCAACTGAATAACAAAAAAATCTGATTTAAAAATGGACAAGGAATTGAATAGAAATTTCTGAATAGAAAGAAGACATACAAATGTCCAACAGATATATGAAAGAAAAAAATACTCAACATTACTAATCACCAGAGAACTGCAAATCAAAATCACAATGAAATATTACCTTGGGACTTCCCTAGTGGTCCGGTGGTTAAGATTCAGTGCTTCCAGCACAGAGGACCCTGGTTTGATCTCTGGTGATGGAAATAAGATCCCATATGCACAGTAAGTTTAAAAAATTTTTTTAATTAAAAAATGGTTAAAAAAGAACTATGACTCATGCAAGTTAGCATATCACGAGCACACATATACCAGATAACAAATGTTGGTGAGGGTGTAGAGAAAACAGAACTCTTGTACACTACATGGGTGTGTAAAATGGTGTAGCTACTATGAAAAGTTGTACAGAAGTTCCTCAAAAAATTGAAAGTAGAGCTACCATATGATCCAGCAATCAGAATTCAGGTATAAATACATACAATGCAACTGAGATTAGGACCTCGAAGAGATATCTTCACTCGCATGTTCACATATTCAACAGCCACATGGAAGCAACCTAAATGTCCATCAACAGGTAAATGGATAAAGAAAATGTGTTACATACACGCAATGGAATAGCACTTAGCCTTTTAAAAAAAAAAGATGTATGACTGTGTGAAGGAACCTAAAGAACTTTACACTGAGTAGAATAAGCCATGATTCTTCCTGCATGAATCCACTTTTATGAGGTACCTAGAACAGCAAATTCAGAAAGGCAGCTGCTAAGAGCTGGTGAGAAGAGAAAACGGGGAGTTATACATCTCCAGCTGGAAAGCGTCCTGGTCCTGTGGGATGAATGAATCCTAGAGATCTCTGTACAACAGTGTCCACAATCAAAAACTTCTGCTGTTGTTTTTCAGTCACTAAGTTGTGTCTGACTTTTTGCAATCCCAAGGCCTCCTGTGTAGCACTCCAGGCCTTCCTGTCCCTCACCATCTCCTGAAGTTTGCCCAAGTTCATGTCCATTGCATTGGTGATGCCATCCAGCCATCTCATCCTCTTGTAAATATGTGTTAAGAGTGTGACCCTATGTTAATAGTCTTATCACAAAATAAACTATAATAACACACAAGTAAATATATAAATATTATAATAATAGTAAGAGTAAAGATATAGTGGGCAGGCATAAACTTGGAAAGGATAGATATGTTTATTGCAAAGACAGTGGTGATGATTTCATGAATGTATGGTGGTGGTGGTAGTTTAGTCACTAGGTTGTGTCCGACTCTTGCGATCCCATGGACTATGACCTGCCAGGCTCCTCTGTCCCTGAGAATCTCTAGGCAAGAATATTGGAGTGGGTTGCTATTTCCTTCTCCAGGGGATCTTCCCAACCCAGGAATCAAACCCAGGTTTCCTGCATTGCAGGCAGATTCTTTACCAGTTGAGCTTTAAGGGAAGCCCCATGAATGTATAGTTACCTTTAAACTCATTCCACAGCAAACATTCTCCTCAATGGTGAAAAATTGAAAAGCATTTTCCCTAAAGTCAGGAATAAGACAAGGTTGCCCACTTTCACCACTACTATTCAACATAGTTCTGGAAGTTTTGGCCACAGCAATCAGAGCAGAAAAAGAAATAAAAGGAATCCAGATTGGAAAAGAAGAAGTAAAGCTCTCACTGTTTGCAGATGACATGATCCTCTACATAGAAAACCCGAAAGACTCCACCAGAAAATTACTAGAGCTAATCAATGAATATAGTAAAGTTGCAGGATATAAAATNGACAAAATTCAACATCCATTTATGATAAAAACTCTCCAGAAAGCAGGAATAGAAGAAACATACCTCAACATAATAAAAGCTATATATGACAAACCCACAGCAAACATTCTCCTCAACGGTGAAAAATTGAAAGCATTTCCCCTAAAGTCAGGAACAAGACAAGGGTGCTCACTTTCACTGCTACTATTCAACATAGTTCTGGAAGTTTTGGCCACAGCAATCAGAGCAGAAAAAGAAATAAAATGAATCCAGATTGGAAAAGAAGAAATAAAGCTCTCACTGTTTGCAGATGACATGATCCTCTACATAGAAAACCCGAAAGACTCCACCAGAAAATTACTAGAGCTAATCAATGAATATAGTAAAGTTGCAGGATATAAAATCAATACACAGAAATCCCTGGCATTCCTATACACTAATAATGAGAAAGTAGAAAAAGAAATTAAGGAATCAATTCCATTCACCATTGCAATGAAAAGAATAAAATACTTAGGAATATACCTACCTAAAGAAACTAAAGATCTATATACAGAAAATTATAAAACACTGATGAAAGAAATCAAAAAGGACACTAATAGATGGAGAAACAGGTAGGTACAGAAAAAGCACACATTCCCCAAGAGGATCACAGAGAGTGATGATGAGGGGGGTCACTCCCACCTCCTACTTCTTGGAATCTGGACCTAATTTACCTACCACAGTGTAAATATCAGACTATAGCTATTGGTTAAATATACATCAAATATTGAAGGTCATCAATACCCTTCAGATCCGTAGGGTATCATACCTGAGCTGGCACCTTAACTGTATCTTGAAGAATCTATCCTAGTGTTCCTGATGGATGGCAGGATGGCAGTGATGGAGTGCGTGAAAGAACTGGTGGATCCTGTGGTCACATGCCAAGTGTCACTCTTCCTTGTTGCTTTAAGTCTGTCCCTTGGTCTGAAATACATTCAGTCACTCAGTCATGTTCGACTCTTTGCAGCCGCATGGACTGTATGTATCCTACTAGAATCTTCTGCTTGTGAAAATTTCCAGGCAAGACTAGTTCAGTTGATTGCTATTTCCTACTCCAAGGGATCTTCCTGATGCAGAGACTGAACCTATGTCTCCTGTGTCTCCTGCATTGGCAGACAAAAATTCTTTACCAATAGCACCATCTGGGAAACCTTGATCTGAGATAGTATTGTGCAAAATCCCATGACAATAACCTAGAGACCTATCATATAGTGGTTCTGGTATAAGCACTCAGAATAAAGGAGTACAAATCCATTCCCAGAATAATTGTCAATCCCAGCAATTATGAAATAGACTCCCTACAGGCAGAAAGTGTCCAGTGAAATCAACTTGCTGTCAAGTGGCTAGTTAGTTTGTCTTTTAGGAAAGATAGATAGCAACATTTCATACGGTCAGTGTTTGCCTCTGAAGAGTTGGACCCTTAGTAGCCATAATAACTAAATCATGTGTGAAATACACACTCTCTCCACTCATGCCACCATAGCATAGTGTAGCTGAGAAGACAGGTCAGCTAATCCTCCCTGGAAAAGGTCAGTGGTCTCCTTGGTTATTCAGTGACTTCTCAGGGTGGAGAGGATAAAGATCTGCACACTTTGCATACAACCTTGAAGGACCATCCATGTGCCTCTTGCTCTAAATTTTTTTTCTTCCATCTTTTAATCTTCCTCCTTTAAGTTCCCTGGCCAAAAAAAAACAAGGCATTTATCACTGTCTATAAACCCATGTATATTCTTCATTCAAGCCAGTTCTCTCTATTTATCAAGTTGATAAATAGATGTTTAATACTTATGACTCTGCCCAGTAGAAGGATTTTACTTATTGATATCTTGCAAAACCACTTTTAAATGAAGCTATAGTGTAACAAGGGGCTTCCCTGGAGGCTTAGTGGCAAAGAATCTGCTTACAATGCAGGAGGCACAAGAGACATGGGTTCAATCTCTGGGTTGAGATCCCCTGAAGGAGGACAAGACAACCCACTCCATTATTCTTGCCTGGAGAATCCTATGGACAGAGGAGTCTTGTGGGCTACAGTCCATAGTGTCGCAAAGAGTCAGACATGACTGAAGTGACTAAGCATGCATGCAGATAGTGTAACAGAGGTCCATTCTGAGCTCATGTGTACGTATCCAGATAGCTCATTCAATAACAAAGAGATTTTCCTCTTTGATGACCCCCACAAAGCCATTGAAGTGAGCTGAGAGGAAGAGGTAATTATGACAAAAGTGGGTGTCATAGACATTTAGGCCACCTGTTTGTATGAGAGAAGTCTGTCTTATGGACATAAGTGGATCACAGTGTATCTCTGCTGTTCCCACCTGTCTATGTGACCTGGTAAGGCTGACCGCAGTAGCTTTTCCAGTTTTGCATAATCACTTGGTATCCTGCAATCAAGTTCCCAGTTTTACCAGGGTCCAATAGCACGGCAGGCATTGCTTTTAAAACAGTAAAATTCTGTGTTGCAAGAAGTATGTCTTTGTTACTAACCTTAGAGATTTGTGCTCTGACTTTGTTAAGGTTTGCCAGAGACTTCTCATAGTGTTTATATCTAACACAGATGCTTGTATTTGCCAGGTCACATGGGCCCCTTGGAAAAACTTTTGTATCACAAGCTGACAGCTTTCTGAGTCACCCAATATGTAAGCCACATCAGGATTCCCAGGTGTGGTATCCTGTCTTCAAAATCTGAAGAGCATATCAAGTATTTGTTTCTCCTTTAATGATGGGAAGTATATAACCACTTGCTCTTTTTCCTTTAAAATGATGTTCTAGCATTCCTCAGATCAATGGAAAAATTTTTACCAGTGTAGCAGCTGCATAAATCATTCATTACAGGATTTATCACACACTATCACGTATCTTCTAGTCTGCATATATCCAACCAGAGCACAGCACCCTTGACATCTCCTGCTTTCTAGGTCTATTCACCATGATTTCAAAATATAATTGATCAGCATGATGTTCTAGAATATCCAGAGAATAAACTATTGACTAAAAGGGAAAGTAGGTGACGTTGAAGAAGTGACCTTATATTCATTTCAACTTATATTCATTTCAATAAATATATTTGACTGAAAAGAGGGCTTTCTGGTCATGTCCTTTTATGGTGATTAGCTGATGTGAGCTGGCATTTCTTCCTTCAGTGTTTCAATTGCACTAAACCATAACAATTTTCCACAATACTTCTTGTCTGTTACCTCTCAAATGATAGAAATGGTGCATTAGATGGGGCCTAACCCTCGGTTTTTATCACGTACTAACAAATCACAGACCATTCAGGTATGACCTAAATCAAACCCCTTATGATTATACAGTGGACGTGAGAAATATATTTAAGGGTCTATATCTGATAGATAGAGTGCCTGATGAACTATGGACTGAAGTTCATGACATTGTACAGGAGACAGGGATCAAGACCATCCCCATGGAAAAGAAATGCAAAAAAAGCAAAACGGCTGTCTGGGGAGGCCTTAAAAATAGCTGTGAAAAGAAGAGAAGTGAAAGCCAAGGAGAAAAGGAAAGATATTCCCATTTGAATGCAGAGTTCCACAGAATAGCAAGAAGAGATAGGAAAGGTTTCCTCAGTGATCAATGAAAAGAAATATAGGAAAAGAACAGAAGGGGAAAGACTAGAGATCTCTTCAAGAAAATTAGAGATACCAAGGAAACATTTCATGCAAAGATGGGCTCAAGAAAGGATAGAAATGGACCTAACAGAAACATAGGATAATAAGAAGAGGTGGCAAGAATACACAGAAGAACTGTACAAAAACAATGTTCACGACTCAGATAATCATGATGATGTGATGACTAATCTAGAGCCAGACATCTTGGAATGTGAAGTCAAGTGGGCCTTAGAAAGCATCACTACGAACAAAGCTAGTGGAGGTGATGGAATTCCCGTTGAGCTGTTTCAAATCCTGAAAGATGATGCTGTGAAAGTGCTTCACTCAATATGCCAGCAAATATGGAAAACTTAGCAGTGGCCACAGGACTGGAAAAGGTCAGTTTTCATTCCAATTCCAAAGAAAGGCAATGCCAAGGAATGCTCCAACTACTGCACAATTGCACTCATCTCACATGCTAGTAAAGTAATGATCAAAATTCTCCAAGCCAGGCTTCAGCAATACGTGAACCGTGAACTTCCAGATGTTCACGCTAGTTTTAGAAAAGGCAGAGGAATCAGAGATCAAATTGCCAACATCTGCTGGATCATGGAAAAAGCAAGAGTTCTAGAAAAATATCTATTTTTGCTTTATTGAGTATGCCAAAGGCTTTGACTGTGTGTATCACAATAAAATGTGGAAAATTCTGAAAGAGATGGGAATACCAGACCACCTAACCTGCCTCCTGAGAAATCTGTATGTAAGTCAGGAAGCAACAGTTAGAACCAGACATGGAACAACAGACTGGTTCCAAATAGGGAAAGGAGTACATCAAGGCTGTATATTTTCACCCTGCTTATTTAACTTCTATGCAGAGTACATCATGAGAAACGCTGGGCTCGATGAAGCACAAGCTGGATCAAGATTGCTGGGAGAAATATCAATAGCCTCAGATATGCAGATGACACAACCCTTATGGCAGAAAGTGAAGAGGAACAAAAAGCCTCTTGATGAATGTGTAAGAGGAGAGTGAAAAAAGTTGGCTTAAAGCTCAACATTCAGAAAACGAAGATCATGGCATCTGGTCCCATCACTTCATATGAAATAGATGTGGAAAGTGTCAGACTTTATATTTTGGGGCTCCAAAATCACTGCAGAGGGTGATTGCAGCCATGAAATTAAAAGATGCTTACTCCTTGGAAGGAAAGTTATGACCAACCTAGAGAGCATATTCAAAAGCAGAGACATTACTTTGCCAACAAAGGTCCATCTATTCAAGGCTATGGTTTTTCCTGTGGTCATGTATGGATATGAGCGTTGGACTGTGAAGAAAGCTGAGCACCGAAGAATTGATGCTTTTGAACTGTGGTGTTGGAGGAGACTCTTGAGAGTCCCTTGGAATGCAAGGAGATCCAACCAGTCCATTCTGAAGGAGATCAACCCTGGGTGTTCATTGGAAGGACTGATGTTGAAGCTGAAACTCCAGTATTTTTGCCACCTCATGTGAAGAGTTGACTCATTGAAAAAGACTCTGATTCTTGGAGGGATTCGAGGCAGGAGGAAAAGGGGATGACAGAGGATGAGATGGCCGGATGGCATCACCGACTTGATGGACATGAGTTTGAGTAAACTCCAGGAGATGGTGATGGACAGGGAGGCCTGGCGTGCTACGATTCATGGGGTTGTAAAGAGTCAGACAAAACTGAGTGACTGAACTGAACTGAATGCATCACAGGTATGAGTGACATTGTGAGACCCATGATAGCTGAAGTACACCAGGCACCTATTACTCCAAAAATAACATTGTTACTGTCTCACAGTTTTCAGAATCCATGATGGGTATCTCCCCCTTGGGACCACTTCTCACACCAACCATTTTAGCTTGTTCTCCATGAGAACAAGGCCCAAATGGAGGATTTCTCTGAGATAAAATGTAGGGAATAGATGGGAAAGGAAGACAGACAATAAAAGGGCCTATTGTTGGTGTGAGTCACTGAAAAAAATTGGGTAGCAAGGGTAGAATATGTGTTTGTATATCAGAGTTATTCAACTGATGGGAAGAGTATGGGCTGAGAGTGATCTGAAGGAGTATTAATTTCGTGGCACTTCTTGATGCCACTTAGGTGGATGAAATGGTTTTTTGAAGCAGAAAGCCAAGCCCTCTTGCAAAAGCAAAACAAAAAAGAAAGCAACAGAAGTTAAAAAAAAAAAAAGAAAAACTCTACAAACAGCAACAAGAAACAGAGGCTGGCAGTTCTAGTTTGTGCTGATGTGCATTGATGTAGTAAGAGTGAAAGGAAGCAGGTATGATGCTAAAGTGTCTCCCGTAATTATTTTTTCTTAATAATAAAATGTTTTTTTCTTATTACTCTACTATCTAACTTTACAAATTTAAATGTGTTTGCATCCTTGTAACTCAATCTATGCATTTTTAAAAAATATATTTATTTATTTTTTAATTTTACAATATTGTATTGGTATTGCCATATTTCAACATGAATCTATGCATTTTAAATTATACAATTTTGAGAGCTTGGTTGCAAGATACAAGGAAATTAATATTCTTAAACACTTTTTTTCTTTGCTATCTGCCATTTTTCTCTTTCTAGGTTTATAACATCTTTATTCTTCTCATTAAATATTTAGTATCACAGTGTTCTTAATCTTATCCCTACAGATGTATGAGTTCAAAGTCCACTGTGGGTTCCTTTCCCAATGATTTTCTATTCATCTTAAGTTTTCCTAAAATTTGTCTTGTAATACTTAAAAGTCTTGTTCACAATATGTGAATTCTTGTATGCTCCAAATATTTTATCATAAATCAAACCACATATTCAGCTTCTGGAATGGGTGAATTTAACGAAGATGAGCATTATATCTATTATTATGGGCAGAAATCCCTTAGAAGAAGTGGAGTAGCCATCATAGTAAACAAAAAGAGTCCAAACTAAAGTACTTGGATCAATCTCAAAAAGGACAGAATGATCTCTGTTCATTTCCAAGGCAAATGAATATCCATTCAATATCACAGTAATCCAAGTCTATGCCCCAACCAGTAACGCTGAAGAAGCTGAAGTTGAACAGTTCTATGAAGACCTACAAGACCTTCTACAACTAACATGCAAAAATGATATCCTTTTCATTATAGGGGACTGGAATGCAGAAGTAGGAAGTCAAGAAACACCTGAAGTAACAGTCAAATTTGGCCTTGGAGGACAGAATGAGGCAGGGCACAAGCTAATAGAGTTCTGTCAAGAGAATGCACTGGTCATAGCAAATGCCCTCTTCCAACAACAGTGGAAGTGAGAAATAGATTTAAGGGCCTAGATCTGATAGATAGAGTGTCTGATGAACTATGGAATGAGGTTCATGACATTGTACAGGAGACAGGGATCAAGACCATCCCCATGGAAAAGAAATGCAAAAAAGCAAAATGGCTGTCTGGGGAAGCCTTACAAATAGCTGTGAAAAGAAGAGAGGCGAAAAGCCAAGGAGAAAAAGAAAGATATAAGCATCGGAATGCAGAGTTCCAAAGAATAGCAAGAAGAGATAAGAAAGCCTTCCTTAGCAATCAATGCAAAGAAATAGAGGAAAACAACAGAATGGGAGAGACTAGAGACCTCTTCAAGAAAATTAGAGATACCAAGGGAACATTTCATGCAAAGATGGTCTCGATAAAGGACAGAAATGGTCTGGACCTAACAGAAGCAGAAGATATTAAGAAGAGATGGCAAGAATACACAGAAGAACTGTACAAAAAAGATCTTCATGACCCAGATAATCATGATGATGTGTTGACTAATCTAGAGCCAGACATCTTGGAATGTGAAGTCAAGTGGGCCTTAGAAAGCATCACTACGAACAAAGCTAGTGGAGGTGATGGAATTCCCGTTGAGCTGTTTCAAATCCTGAAAGATGATGCTGTGAAAGTGCTGCACTCAATNAAAGATCTTCATGACCCAGATAATCATGATGGTGTGATGACTAATCTAGAGCCAGGCATCCTGGAATGTGAAGTCAAGTGGGCCTTAGAAAGCACCACTACAAACAAAGCTAGTGGAGGTGATGGAATTCCAGTTGAGCTATTTCAAATCCTGAAAGAGGATGCTGTGAAAGTGCTGCACTCAATATACCAGCAAATCTGGAAAACTCAGCAGTGGCCACAGGACTGGAAGAGGTCAGTTTTCATTCCAATCCCAAAGAAAGGCAATGCCAAAGAATGCTCAAACTACCGCACAATTGCACTCATCTCACATGCTAGTAAAGTAATGTTCAAAATTATCCAAGCCAGGCTTCAGCAATATGTGAACCGCGAACTTCCAGATGTTCAAGCTGGTTTTAGAAAAGGCAGAGGAACCAGAGATCAAATTGCCAACATCTGCTGGATCATTGAAAAAGCAAGAGAGTTCCAGAAAAACATCTATTTCCGCTTTGTTGACTATGCCAAAGCCTTTGACTGTGTGGATCACAATGAACTGTGGAAAATTCTGATAGAGATGGGAATACCAGACCACCTAACCTGCCTCTTGAGAAATCTGTATGCAAGTCAGGAAACAACAGTTAGAACTGGACATGGAACAACAGACTGGTTCCAAATAGAAAAAGAGTAAGTCAAGGCTGTATATTGTCACCCTGCTTATTTAATTTCTATGCAGAGTACATCATGAGAAACACTGGACTGGAAGAAACACGAGCTGGAATCAAGATTGCTGGGAGAAATATCAATAACGTCAGATAAGCAGATGACACCACCCTTATGGCAGAAAGTGAAGAGGAACTAAAAAGCCTCTTGATGAAAGTAAAAGAGGAGAGTGAAAAAGTGGCTTAAAGCTCAACATTCAGAAAATGAAGATCATGGCATCCGGTCCCATCATTCCATGGGAAATAGATGGAGAAACAGTGGAAACACTGTCAGACTTTAGTTTTGGGGGCTCCAAAATCACTGCAGATGGTGACTACATCCATGAAATTAAAAGATGCTTACTCCTTGGAAGAAAAGTTATGACCAACCTAGATAGTATATTCAAAACCAGAGACATTACTTTGCCAACTAAGGTTCGTCTAGTCAAGGCTGTGGTTTCCCAGTAGTCATGTATGGATGTGAGAGTTGGACTGTGAAAAAGGGTAAGCACGAAGAATTGATGCTTTTGAACTGTGGTGTTGGAGAAGACTCTTGAGAGTCTCTTGGACTGCAAGGAGGTCCAACCAGTCCATTCTGAAGGAGATCAACCCTGGGATTTCTTTGGAAGAATGATGCTAAAGCTGAAACTCCAGTACTTTGGCCACCTCATGTGAAGAGTTGACTCACTGGAAAAGACCGTGATGCTGGGAGGGATTGGGGGCAGGAGGAGAAGGGGACAACCGAGGATGAGATGGCTAGATAGTATCACTGACTCGATGGAGGCAATTCTGAGTGAATTCCAGGAGATGGTGATGGATGGGGAGGCCTGGCATGCTGCGATTCATGGGGTCGCAAAGAGTCAGACATGACTGAGCAGCTGAACTGAACTAAACAACACAAGAGAAGCCTCTTTACATGGACATCACCAGATGGTCGAGACCAAAATCAGATTGTATTCTTTGCAGCCAAAGATGGAGAAGCTCTATAAGTGAGCAAAAATAAGACTCGGAGCAGACTGTGGCTCACATCATGAACTCCTTATCACAAATTCAGACTGAAATTGAAGAAAATGGAGAAAACCACTAGACCATTCAGGTATGACCTAAATCAAATCCCTTATGACTATACAGTGGAAGTGAGAAATAGATTTAAGGGACTGGATCTGATAGACAGATTGCCTGATGAACTATGAACGGAGGTTCATGACATTGTACAGAAGACAAGAATCAAGACAATCCTCAAGAAAAAGAAATGTGAAAAAGCAAAATGGCTGTCTAAGGAGGCCATACAAATAGGTGTGAAAGAAAGGAAGCGAAAAGCAAAGGAGAAAAGGAAAGATATACCCATTTGAATGCAGAGTTTCACAGAATACCAAGAAGAGATAGGGAAGCCTTCCTCAGTGATCAATGCAAAGAAATAGAGGAAAACAATAGAATGGGAAAGACTAGGGATCACTTCAAGAAGTTTAGAGATACCAAGGGAACATTTCATGCAAACATGGGCTCAATAAAGGACAGAAATGGTATGGACCCACAGGAGCAGAAGATATCAAGAAGAGGTGGCAAGAATACACAGAAGAACTGTACAAAAAAGATCTTCACAACCAAGATAATCACGATGGTGTGATCACTCATCTAGAGCCAAACATCCTGGAATATGAAGTCAAGTGGGTCTTAGAAAGCATCACTACGAACAAAGCTCATGGAGGTGATGGAATTCCAGTTGAGCTGTTTCAAATCCTGAAAGATTATGCTGTGAAAGTGCTGCACTCAATATGCCAGCAAAATTGGAAAACTCAGCAGTGGCCACAGGACTGGAAAAAGTCAGTTTTCATTCCAATCCCAAAGAAAAGCAATGCCAAAGAATGCTAACTAACACACAATTGCATTTATCTCACATACTAGTAAAGGAATGCTTAAAATTCTCCAAGCCAGTCTTCAGCAATACATGAACTGTGAACTCCCTGATGTTCAAGCTGGTTTTAGAAAAGGCAGAGGAACCAGAGATCAAATTGCCAATATTTGCTGGATCATGGAAAAAGCAAGAGAATTCCAGAAAAACATCTATTTCTGCTTTATTGACTATGTCAAAGCCTTTGACTGTGTGGATCACAATAAATTGTGGAAAATTCTGAAAGAGATGGGACTAGCATAACACCTGACCTGCATTTTGAGAAACCTTTATGCAGATAAGGAAGCAAGAGTTAGAACTGGACGTGGAACAGCAGATTGGTTCCAAATAAGAAAAGGATATGGTCAAGGCTGTATATTGTCTCCCTGCTTATTTAACTTATATGAAGAGTACATCATGAGAAATGCTAGGCGGGAAGAAGCACAAGCTGGAATCAACATTGCCAGGAGAAATATCAATGACCTCAGATATGCAGATGACACCACCTTTATGGCAGAACGTGAAGAAGAACTAAAGAGCCTCCTGATGAAAGTGAAAGAGGAGAGTGAAAAGGTTGGCTTAAGCTCAACATTCAGAAAACTAAAATCATGGCATCCGGTCCCATCATTTCATGGCACATAGATGGTGAAATAGTGGAAACAGTGCTGACTTTATTTTTCTGGGCTCCAAAATTAATGCAGATGGTGATTGCAGCCATGAAATTAAAAGACTCTTGTTCTTTGAAAGGAAAGTTATGACCAACCTAGAGAGCATATTAAAAAGCAGAGACATTGCTTTGTCAACAAAGGTCCGTCTAGTCAAGGCTATGGTTTTTCAAGTGGTCATGTATGGATTTGAGAGTTGGACTGTGAAGAAAGCTGAGCTCCAAAGAATTAATACTTTTGAACTATGGTGTTGGAGAAGACTCTTGAAAGTCCCTTGGCCTGCAAGGAGATCCAACCAGTCCATTCTAAAGGGGATCAGTCCTGGGTGTTCATTGGAAAGACTGATGTTGAATCTGAAACTCCAATACTTTGGCCACCTGGTGTGAAAGGTTGACTCATTTGAAAAGTCCTTGATGGTAGGAAAGATTGAAGGTGAGAGGATAAGGAGTGACAGAGGATGAGATGGTTGGATGGCATCCCCGACTCTATGGACATGGGCTTGGTGGACCCTGGTAGTTGGTGTTGGAGAGGGAGTCTTGATGTGCTGCAGTTCAAGGGGTCACAGAGTGGGACATGACTGAGTGACTGAATTGATTAATTGATTGATTGATTCAGCTTCTCTACCTGTAATGCCAGTGTTATGGTTTTCAAAATGGGCCTCTTACCTCCCCCCTACCAGATCTCAAAATTGTTCCTTCCAGTATATTTCCCAGTAAATGATAATTTCATTTTTCCTCCAGTGGTTTAGAACAAAAAGGAAACATTGGATTTTCAATAGACCTGGAGTTTTATTTTTTTTTTTTTACTCTTCTCTTTTTATTTACTTTCTATATAAACTTTATTTTTTGGAGCAGTTTTAGACTCACAGCATAATTGGCCTGAATGTATAAAGATATTCCTGCCTCTGGCCATTCAAAGCCTCCCCCAGTATCATCATTTTCCCCCATCAGAGTGATGTATGTGTTATAACTGATGAACCTAAATTGACACATCATTGTTACTTAAAGCCTGTAGTTTACATAGGTTCACAGTTGGTGCTGTACATTCATGAGTTTGGGAAAATGTATATTGCCATGAATCCACCACCATAGTGTCATTCATAATAGTTCTGCCCTAAAATCCTCTATGCTCTGCCTATTCATCACTCTCTCTCCGATCCTTGCCAACCACTCATTATATTTTATATTTTTACTGTTCAATAATTTTGCCTTTTCCAGAATGTCATGTATTTGAAATCACTCATTATTTAGCCTGTTTAGATTGACTGTCTTCACTTTGTAATATACATTTTAGGT
This sequence comes from Aepyceros melampus, assembly GCA_006408695.1. Classification (NCBI taxonomy): domain Eukaryota; kingdom Metazoa; phylum Chordata; class Mammalia; order Artiodactyla; family Bovidae; genus Aepyceros; species Aepyceros melampus. The sequence continues at coordinate 336,089 of SJXQ01007567.1, read as the reverse complement.
TTCTCCATATATTTTCATGGCTTAGAAGCTCATCAGTTTTTGGATCTAACATCCCATTGTCTGTATGTACCACGATTTATTTATTCATTTGCCTACTTAAGGACATCTCAGTTGCTTCCAGGTTTTGGCAATTATAAATAAAACTGTCCTAAGCATATGTCTGCCAGTTTTTGTACAGACATGAATTTTTAATACCTTTAAGCAAGTATTAGAGCATAATCGCTTCATCTTTGCATCTTATGGTAAGAGAATGTTTAGCTTTGTAAGAAAGTGCCAACGAGTCCTCCAAAATGGCTTGCCATTTCATTTTCCACTAACAATGAATTAGAGCTTCTCTCTTATTTTTGAATCCTACATTCACTTCATAAACAAATCCTTTTGCTTCTCACTTAAACCCACTTAGGTTCAAGCTACCATCAGCTTTAACTCACATTATTTAATAGATCTGTAAATAGACTCCCTATGTTTGTCTTCTGTCTTCAGGCATTGTATAATGCAGAAGACAGAGCAAGTGACTTAAAATATGCAAGAGATCATGTCACTCATCTTAAAACCCTCTGATGATGTCCCATTTCAGAGTAAAATCTCAAATCCTTAGAATAACTAATTTAAAAATAGCTTTTCCACATTAACTTCCTGATCTCATCTTCCCATTGCCTCAGACTCACTCTGTTCCAGCCATACTGACCTTGTTTCCCGAACATTTCAGTCATGCTTCAGGGTTTTGGCACTATCTGTTCTTTTTTAGATGTTCTTTCCCTGGATATGTGCAAGGCTTGCTCCTGTACTCCTTCTTATTTTTATTCATGTCACATCTCTTTAACGCTTTCCTGGGTGTCCTGTCTAAAATAGCAGTGCTTTCGTCAATCTTTGTTTCCTTTAAATGCTTCTTTTATATAACTCAATTTTAAAAAGTTTCTTAAAGTATAGTTGATTTACAATATTCTGTTAGTATCAGCTGTACAGGAAAGTAAAGCAGTTATACACATACATATACTTACTCTCTTTATAGATCCTTTTCCCATTTAGGCCATTACAGACTATTGAATAGAATTCCCTGTGCTATACAGTAGGTCCATTTTAGTTATCTGTTTTATATATAGTGGTATGTATACACCAGTCCCAATCTTCCGATTTATCCCTTCCCTCCTTAACCTCCTAGTAACCACAAGTTTAACCTCCTCCCGTTACACATTTATATGATTTTATTTCATTCATTGCTCTGTTTTTTTTAACCTCCAATTAGAATGCAAGCTCTACAAGTCAGTTTTTGTCTGTTAGTTGTTATTATTATTGCTGACATTGTATCCCTTGCACCTAGAATGCTTGACAATACTAGGTGCTCAATAAGTATTTCAGAACAAATGAATGAATGTTGACTTTGTAAATAGACCAAAATTTCTTCTGGCTAAAATTCATGTTTCCTTGAGGATGTTGGAAACACATGCATTTCAGTCTTTTAACAGTAAATGTTGCTGTGAATGATTTTAAATCTATCCCAATTAGTTTCTCACATAGATAATCTAATCATATACTTAGATGCCCAAAGTGTTCTTTCTTTATTCTAAAAGACCAGTAACTTTAACTTCTTTTTTCAAAAAGTCTTGAGTTATAGGCAACCCTTTCAACATATATAATTGGGTCTTTCTTTTCACATCTGAAAAGATTTACTAAACCATAGCTTTAAATACCTTTGTATTCTTTTTTTTTTTTTCTTTTTCATTTATATCGGAGTATAGCTGCTTCACAGTGCTGTGTAAGTTTCTGCTGTCAGAAAAGTGAATCAGCCATGCTGTTGTTGTTCTTGTTTCATCACTAAGTCATGCCCAAATCTTTTGGGACTCCATGGACTGTAGTCTTCCAGGCTCCTCTGTCCATAGGATTTTTCTAGACAAGAATATCATATTGGGTTGCCATATCCTTCTCCAAGGGATCATCCTGACCCAAGGATCAAACTCATATCTCCTGCATTGGTAGGTGGATTCTTCACCACTGAGCCACTAAGGAAGCCCTCAAATCAGCTATGTTACACACACACCACTTCTTTTTAGATTTCCTTTGCATTTAGGTCACCACAGCATATTGAGTAGGGTTCCCTGTGATATACAGTACGTTCTGATGACTTATCTATTTTATACATGAAAAGAATGTATAATGAAAAGAATGAATAGAATATACATGAAAATAATGTATAGTCGCCCAGTCGTGTCCAGCTCTCTGTGACCCCATGAACTATCGCCCACCAGGCTTCTCTGTCCATGGAATTTCCAGGCAAGAATACTGGAGTGGTGTAGCATTCCCTTCTCCTGGGGATCTTCCTGATGCAGGGATCAAATCTGAGTCTCCCACAGTGTAGGAGGATTCTCTACAGTCTGAGCCACCAGGGAAGGATTTGATACACTGTAGTGTGTATATGTCAATCCCAATCTCCCAGTTCATCCCACTCTCCCTCCCCTTCTTGGTGACCATAAGTTTGTTCTCTATTTCTGCTTTGCAAATAAGTTTATCTGTACTGTTTTTCTGGATTCCATATGTAAATGATATTATACGATGCTTGTTTTTCTCTTTTTGACTTGCTTCACTCTGTATGGCAGTCTTTAGGTCCATCCACGACTCTGCAAATGGTACTATTATGTTCCTTCATACGGATGAGTAATATTCCATTGTATACATGCACTGAACCATCTTTATCTGCTCCTCTGTTAATGGACATTTACGTTGCTTCCATGCCCGGCTACTGTAAATAATGCTGTAATGAACATCGGCGTGCATGTATCTTTTTAAACTATAATTTCTCCAAGTATATTCCCAGGGGTTATATGATAGTTCTATTTTTAGCAAAATCATATTTATTAGGCTTTGAAGTTAAATTTCATATTATGTGTGTGTGTGTGTGTGTGTGTGTGTGTGCGCGCACAGTCATCTTTCCTTTCCTTTGCTTTATATCTGACATCAACAAACTTTTAAAACCCTCTGTTCAATTTTCTTGCTTTTTACCTGCCTTTCATGGCCTTACTATGCTTTGAGCAGATTCTATTTTCCTTTGTGTTCCTTCTAATGCAGACATGTTTTGTAGATTATGTTTTTCCCTTTCCCTTTTCAGTTATTTCCCAATTCTGCCAGCTCATGCTACATCTCTTTTGGTTAACTTGGTATATCTTACTAGTGCACTTTTTTAAAGGTATTTAAAAAGAAATTTTTTATGACTGTGTGTTTGCTCATATATTACATCTGCTCTATGGCAATATTTTTTCTTGTGAGGCTTAGTCATCTTTCGCATTTTGCTGTTCCTTTTATTCTTACTTCTTATAGTATCTATCTTTGTGGAGATCCTGTGCTGCTTCCATCTTAATGGTTTTTCATCTTTGAGTCGGGTGGGTTATCACAGGAGAGCTATTTTCAGGAGAATTTGTGTTGTATTGGAGACAGAATGAGTTTAGGCATTGAGTTTCCCCATGTAACAGCATGGGGTGGCTTATTTGGCAAGGTTATATGACTGATTTTTTGGTGTCTTTGCCTCTTTCCAGAAAGCAGAGATCTAATGTAGCCAGATTGCTCCAAGGTCAGTATTCTTCCTTTTCTAAGAAACTGCTTCATTATTTCCTGAAACCACTTATTTTGCCCACATTTTAGTCCTGTGGAAGGGGTGTCAAGGATTCTGGTCTGCATGAAAAAGTGAAAGTGTTAGTTGCTTGGTCATGTCCAATTGTTTGTGAACCCATGGATTATAGCCCCCCACCAGACCCCTCTCTCCATGGGGATTCTCCAGGCAAGAATACTGAAGTGGGTAGCCATTCTCTTTTTCAGGAGATTTTCTGACCCAGGATCACCAACCCAGACCCTCCCCTCCCTACCCCCAATCCCCACACCATTGCAGGCAGATTCTTCACCATCTGAGCCACCAGAGAAGCCCCAAGAATACTGGAATGAGTAGTCATTTCCTTTTCCAGGGGATCTGCATGCAATGGGGGAGACCTTGGTTCAATTTCCACCCAGAGATCACACTTGGGTCTCTGGCATTGCAGGTAGATTCTTTACCATCTGAACCACCAGGGAAACCTGCTAGTCTGCATACCTTGTTGTATTATTAAAAATAAATAAATAAATAAATAAACATGTTGGATTTGCCCTTTGTGTATTACACATCCTTTTGGGAGCTATTTTTACTGACTTTGGTTTATAGATTTGCCTTTTTCAACAAGTGTCTTTGCCCTTCGGTGCATGTGGCAGCTCTTTCCCATTTATTGTTATTCAAGGTCACAGGTATTTTTAAATCTTTTAAAGGTAAATTTGAGTCCTGTGAACTTTATATCACACTGCTTCTCAGAGAAGTTTTATGCATAGATTTGTGCAGGAAGAAGAAAAGGGAGCAAGGTGTAGATACTTAAATTGCAACAACATTTAATGCTGAAGGAGAAAAAGTGCTAAAAGAGTATGAACAGGAGACCCAGCAGGGTGTAGACAGGTGGAGGGGGACTCAGGATGCCCACTGGGTGAATGTTGATGACCATCCTTATTTAAGGCATTTGCAGGAAGGCTTTTCTGGTAGACTGCTCCAGCTCAATGAATACTGAAAGGCAAATGTTATGAAGAGGATGAGTTTGAGATGGGAATTTACATGACTAATACCTGTGGCAATTAGAAAATAAAAATACAGTTGAAATTGAGATAAAGTGTAGTATCAGAAAAGCAGAGGGTGGTATGTCAGATTTTGCATATTTTGGATCTAGTGAGAGGAACCTCACTAGAAGCAGATAAGTAAGAATAAGAAAGGAGCAAGAAGAAGTGCTTCTCTGCAAGAAATGTTGAATTGAGTTATTTTAATGATGACATTTTATGGTATATTTTTGTTGTTGTTCCTATAAAACATTCTTATTGTTACTTTATTGATTCATGTAACACATATTTATTAAGCCTCTTTTATGTTCCATTCCAGACCCTAGGAAACAGTATGGGGAAATTATAGCCCTAGTTTTCAATTATGGTCTTAATCAGGTCATACTGCTATAACAAAATGCTGTAGACTGCATGGCTTCAATAACAAACATTTATTTCTCTACAGTTCTGCGGATGCCATGTCCAAGCTCAAGGTGCTGGTAGATTTGGTGTCTTTGTGTGTGACAGATATGGTATCGTGTTTCCTGGTTCTTGCTGCCCCTTCACATGGCAGGAGGAGGGTGACAGAGTTCTCAGTTATCTTTTACAAGGGCACTGATCACACTAATGAGGGCTCCACCCTCCATGACCTAATCACCTTCCAAAGTACCCACTTCCTAATACCATCTCACTGGAGGCCAGGATTTCAACCTATGCATCCGGGAGGAACACGTTCAGACCATTGCAATTATGCTTCTTCACTGGAAGAATATTGTAGTTCTTCCGTTTTTTTTTTTTTTTTTTTTTGGTTTGGTTTTTGCTTGGGATAAAAGATCCAAATCAGAGTATTTGAAGACCCTACCTGACATTTCAACAAATATTACTAAGAATCTATTAGGTGCCAGGCACTTACTTGGGTACAGGAGATAAAATGGTGGATTGACCAAATCATTATTTCTCATATATATTTGGTTTTCCTTCATATTTCCTAGTATACAACTTTCAAAGGAATTTCCTAAGTGATAAAATTTAAAGATGCTTCTTATGTTAATGATTACTTTTGTAAAGGACTTACACGTGGAGGTTGGTTGCCCATGGAGCAGACCACAGGGACTGAAACTTTCAGCCTCACCACTGCCAAACTCTGAGAAGAGGTGAAGGGTTGCAAGTTAAATCAGTTGCCAACAGTCAATGAGTTGATCAACAACGTCCATGTATTGGAGCCTCCACAAAACTCAAAAGAACGGGTTTCAGAGAGCTTTTAATCGGTAAGCACAGGGGGATTTGAGGAGCGTGAAGACCCTGGGGAGAGCACAGGAGCTTGTGCTTCTTCCCATAAAACTTGCCCTATGCATCCCTTCCAACTGACAGCTCTTGAGCTGTATCTTATAAAACCAACCGAGGATTTAGTAAACAAAATGCTTCTCTGAATTATGTGAGCCAGTCTAGTAAATTAATAAAACCTGATAAGGAGGTTGTGGAAATATCTGGTTTGCAACCATTAGGTCAGAAGTATAGGTAACAAGGGGCTTCCCAGATGGCGCTGGTGGTAAAGAATCTGCCTGCCAATGTGAGAGATGCCAGACATGGGGTTCAGTCCCTGAGTTGGGAAGATGTGGGTTCAATCCACTGGAGTAGGAAATGGCAACCCACACCAGTATTTGTGACTGGAAAATTCCATGGACAGAGGAGCCTGGTGGGCTATAGTCCATGGGGTCAAAATGATTTGGACACCAGTGAGCGCACATGCACAGGTAGCAACCTAAGGTCTGAAGTCCAAGGAGGGGACGGTTGGAACCTCTGATCTATGCCTGGCTGGTCAGAAGCACAGGTGATAATCATCACCTGAAGCGGAAGAGGGGAAATCTTGGAGGACTGAACTTCAATCTTGTCGAATCTGATGCTGTCTCTGGGTAGATAGTGTCAGAATAGAGTTGGACTGTACGACACTCAACTCATGTCAGAGAACTGCTTGTGGGTGTGGGGAAGCCTCCTTCACACACATTGGCACTGAGTTCAGGAACCACAAAATTCCTCAAGGGGGGAATGAAAACACTTAGAATATCAGATGATCCTTTTTTGAGATGGGAAATCATATGAATCCTGTTATAGGTTAAGAATCACTGGTTTGGGGTTTAGTACAGATTATACAGAAGCTATGACAAACCTAGACAGTGTATTCCAGTACTCTTGCCTGGGAAATCCCATGGATGGAAGAGCCTGGTAGGCTGCAGTCCATGGGATCATGAAGAGTCGGACATGACTTCACTTTCACTTTTCACTTTATGTATTGGAGAAGGAAATGGCAGCCCACTCCCATGTTCTTGCCTGGAGAATCCCAGGGACGGCGGAGCCTGGTGGGCTGCCATCTATGGGGTAGCACAGTCGTACACGACTGAAGCGACTTAGCAGCAGCAGCAGACAGTGTATTAAAACGCAGACATTACTTTGTCAACAAAGGTCCATATAGTTAAAGTAATGGTTTTTCCAATAGTTATGTATGGATGTGAGAGTTGGACCATAAAGAAGTCTGAGCACCAAAGAACTGATGCTTTTGAATTATGGTAATGGAGAAGATGCTTGTGAGTCCCTTGGACAGCAAGGAAACCAAACCAGTCAATCCTAAAGGAAATCAACCCTGAATATTCACTGGAAAGAGTGATGTTAAAGCTCAAGCTCCAATACTTTGACCACTTGAGGCAAAGAGCCAACTCTTTGGAAAAGACTTTGATGCTGAGAAAGATTGAGGTCAAGAGAAGAAGGGCATGACAGAGGATGAGATGGCTGGATGGCATCACCCACTCAATAGACATGAAATTGAGCAAACTCTAGGAGATAGTGAAGGACAGGGAAACCTGGTGTGCTACAGTCCATGAGGTCCACAAAGAATTGGACACAACTTAGTGACTGAACAACAACAAGGTGAAATTGCAGACAATAACTGAAGGAAAGATACAATGCGTCATGAATTTTGAATACCAGAAATCCTATACTAATCCCTCCCTGTCTCTAAAATTCAGCGAGGGATCATCATTCTCTTCTTACACTGAAGGCACCTCAGCCTCAGAGCTTAAAGCACTTTGCCCTGAGTCACACAGGAGTCCAGTGCAGGGAGCTGAGATCTGCCCCAGGCTTCTGCAATTTCCCCGCACTTTATTCCATTGTCTGCTAAATCATCGCCCACCGAGATTCCAGAACTGAGACTTAACTTTTCATAAATAAAGGCACTGTTACTCTGTTTCTGTTCTCCAGCTCCAGCTGTTCTCACTTATGGTGAGGACATCAGCACACTCCTTTTTTCTGCTCAATGCCCCAAAGTAAGTGTTAATTAATAAACCTGCTTATTTTCCCAAACATCTGAAAGGCATAAAAAATATGGAGACTTGGAAAAACAGCCTTTCTTCTTTCCTAGCCAGTGATCTGCAAACTCTTAGAGGCAATGATAGGTGCTGGAAAATGTAAATAGATGCAATTTGTGGAAAAACATGTCAAGATTGAAAACCATGAAGAGTTTCTCCATTGAATAAATGGTGCTAAACAACAACTAAAACTAGCCCTGGCAGGCAATATCTTTTCACATAAAATATTAATTTAATTAAATATTCTAAGAGTTTACATAACTCCAGTAACCTGAGTGGCAAAAAGAGAGAGAGAAATATGGCAGATATAGCCATTCACAGCTAAATATATTAAAACCAGAATGTACAAAGAGCATCGTTTTGTTTATTCTGGATTTTACACTCTTTGCTTAGAGCAAAAACAGCTGCTTTTCTCAACTTTACTTCAGAAACTTGTCTTCAGTCTCTAGCTTTGGATCAGTATTAACATGTGCCTGTATTTGTGCAAGTTTGTGCATTCAAATAACACAGCATTTAAGAACTTGTTTCTCTGTGTATATGTCTTAGTGAGCCTGGGTTTGCAGGCGTGTGTAGAGCCTTTGAGCCATCAGAAAGGCACACTTGAGTTTGTGTACATGCAGAGGTGACAGATCCCGTGTGTGTACCTGGGGATGTATATGCGTCTGTGTGCGTGTGATTGTGAAGGGTTGCATGTATGAGCAAATATAATGCCTCAGGGCGTGTATGTTTGAACCACTGTGTGGAGAGGAGCATGGGTACCTGTATGTGCATGCTTCCTGTAAGCCTGTGTGTGCAAGCGCAGCTGTATAGTCCTCTCTGTAAGAATGCGTTCATGCATGTGTGTACTGTATAAGTCTGGGGGAAGGTGGAGGGTGTATCAGCTGTGTGGGAGAATGACAGAGTGTTACTGGAGGGGCTGTTTCTCAACCATCATATTTCACTGTCAGTGCAGAAGCTATTTCCAGAAATGCTGCTGCCAATTTGTCGAGCTGTTAATTGATGTCAGAGCTGTGTCTCTTGAGTCTGGCACTCAAGCAGTAAAGTGAAATTTCCAAACAAGTCCAGACCCCTGGAAGCTGTCCTGAGTTTGCAAGGTGATTGAAAACAGATATTTTTAGAGGAAAAGAAAAGATTGCCTTTTTGGTGGTACTTTGTCTAGAGGACACTTTGGCAGGTCTGTGTGTAACCCATCTGGGATAGTTTAGCAGGGGTGAGGACTAGATGGGAGGGGAGACCAGGAATTGAGGAAAAGGGCTGCTGGCCAAGCTCCGGTGGTGACAGCTTCTCCTTGCATTTTCCCAAACTCTGACTAGTTGTTAACTGTTTCAGGGCTTCCCCCTCCCCAAACAGTGCCATCCTAGAACTGGATGTGATACCTTCATTTGTTCAGATTTTAGGAAACTGAAGTCTAAAAGGGGAAGACTACCTCTCTGATATAAAAGACAGACTTCAGATTATAAGTTAATGAACTGTGAGACCCGTTTGGAGAATTCAAGTTTTTATTTCCTTCTAATATCCTTTTATTTTCTTTTTTGCCATCAATCAATATCACTTCATGGCAAATAGATGGAGAAACAGTGGAAACAGTGGCAGACTATTTTTTGGGGTTCCAAAATCACTGCAGATGGTGACTGCAGCCATGAAATGAAAAGACGGTTACTCCTTGAAGAAAAATTATGACCAACCTAGATAGCATATTAAAAAGCAGAGATATTACTTTGCCAACAAAGGTCCATCTAGTCAAGGCTATGGTTTTTCCAGTAGTCATGTATGGATGTGAGAGTTGGGCTATAAAGAAAGCTGAGCACCAAAGAATTGATGCTTTTGAACTGTGGTGTTGGGGAAGACTCTTGAGAGTCCTTTGGACAAGGAGATCCAACCAGTCCATCCTAAAGGAAATCAGTCCCGAATGTTCATTGGAAGGACTGATGCTGAAACTAAAACTCCAATACTTTGGCCACCTGACGTGAAGAGCTGACTCATCTGAAAAGACCTGACACTGGGAAATATTGAAGGCGAGAGGAGAAGGGAATGACAGAAGATAAGATGGTTGGATGGCATCACCGACTCAAAGGACGTGAGTTTGAGTAAACTCCAGGAGTTGGTGATGGACAGGGAGGCCTGGCATGCTGCAGTCCATTGGGTCTCAGAGAGTCGGACACAACTGAGTAACTGAACTGAACTGAATATTCTTTAAAAATATATATATTCAAACAAACCCATAGCTTGGCAACTGCTGGTTTCATTGGGGAAGGCAAGAAAGAAGGTCTAGAAGGCAGTGGTCATGGCCCATCATTTCTTTTCCTCATTCCTGTGCAAAGCCTTCATTTGAAATCCAACACACATGTAATCCTCTCTTTCCACAGATAATATGAAAAATTGTTATAGCATAAAATACTTTTTACCAGAAGATACTTTTCATTTCCTTTCTATCCATTATGCAGAATTTAACTGAACATCATTTTACTCAACTAATGCTATAAGTACATTCATTTAATAGATGTTTATGTTTATGCAATTCATAGTAAAGGTGAAAATGCAAATTTGTAATATATATAACAAGATTAGCCATATATTTTAAATTTATTTTTAATTGGAGTATAATTGCTTTACAATGTTTTGTTATTTTATTCTGTAAAATAACATGAATCAGCCATATGTGTAAATATTCTCCCCCCTCTTGAGCCTCCCTCCTACCTCCCCATCCCACTCCTTTAGTGTGAAAAAATACTTGCATGCTATATGCCAACTGCTAACTTTATATATAAAGAAACAGATTTAGGGCTAGTGGTATAGCTAGGGTGAATAATTTGAAATGAAGTTGTATGGCAGATCTATGTATGGCAAATGAAAAATTCAAGTATCTTTAGAAGGGATGAAACTTTATCCCAGAACTAAAGGTGTAACTTTGAATAGGAATATACTTAGAAGCAATATTTAGCTATCTATAATCAGAGTGTTAATGGGATATTTAAACTTCTGCAATGAGATCAAAACACCCTTATCACTCCCAAGACATTACTGTTTCATGTCATCAGAGAATAAAGTTAGAGTTTGGTTACCAAATCATGAACTCTTTGGGTGAGGACCTCTTTGGGTGACTGTGGTTTTTGTTTTTCTTTTCTCTCCTTGAATTGTCCCTTTTGCTGTATGATGTTTTTGAGATTTCTCACTATTTCATTGATGCTCTATGGAATTTGATGAACTAAGTCATGTCCAAAGTTGCCCTTTACATGGGAACACACTGAGGGCAGTTCAGTTCAGTTCGGTCACTCAGTCATGTCCAACTCTTTGTGACCCCATGAATCGCAGCACGCCAGGCCTCCCTGTCCACCACTATCTCCTGAAGTTCACCTCAGACTCACGTCCATCGAGTCCGTGATGCCATCCAGCCATCTCATCCTCGATCGTCCCCTTCTCCTCCTGCCCCCAATCCCTCCCAGCATCAGGGTCTTTTCCAATGAGTCAACTCTTCGCATGAGGTGGCCAAAGTACTGAAGTTTCAGCTTTAGCATCATTCCTTCCAAAGAAATCCTAGGGCTGACTTCCTTCAGAATGGACTGGTTGGATCTCCTTGCAGTCCAAGGGACTCTCAAGAGTCTTCTCCAACACCACAGTTCAAAAGCATCAATTCTTCAGTGGTCAAAGAGACTATTTGGACCATTTGTGCCCTGAGAAAGGAGCATTGCCCATCACCTCTGCCTCTAGAATACTAGGACCTCTACACTCACAGTCAGAATTAAGAACTGAAATCAGCAAAGAAGGGTGCTCTACCTGAATTGAGACATACCACTTAAAACTGTAGTCAAATAAGTGTTTTAACACTACTTCCAAAGTCTTAAAGACCCATGACTCAACTATGGTTTCACATTATAGCCATGTACAAGAGTTTTCTTAAAATTCCAATGCCCAGGAACCCCCAAAGATCCCATTATTTGGTTAGAAGTTGGTTGATGCCTTAAGCAGAAGGAGTAAAGGAATTGAGACTCAATATGGATTGTGTGTGTTCTCAGTCACTCAGTCATGTTCAACTATTGTGACCCCATGGACTGTACCCCATCAGGCTCCTCTATCCAAGGGATTTTCCAGGAAAGAATACTGGAATTGGTTGCCATTTTCATGGGATCCTCCCAAGCCAGGGATCGGAACTGTGTCTCTTGCATCTCCTGCATTGGCAGGTGGATTCTTTACCATTGTGCATCCTGGGAAGCCCCAGTGTAGATTAACCTAAACCAAAATTTCAGGAGACAAAATAAAGGCTAATTTTATCTTATAAATCCTTATGATGGCATAATTTATACATTAGAATGATATCTCTATGAATCTTTTTAGATTTTCAGTACTGAAAGTTAGCTTTAGGATTCACAGGTTAAGAAACCTGGGTATCATCTTTTTATCAAAGACAAGGTATAACATTAAGTAATTTGTAATGAGGTAGATTAGAAGAAGATGTTTGTATCACCTCCCCACACTTTCCTCCTGGCCAAACCCCTTGGAAACATTGGTTCTTGCCTTAGGTGGAAGGAGTAAAGGAATTGAGGCTCAATGTGGATTGTGTGTGAGTATGCATGCCCAGTATATGAAGCACATGGTTTCTATACTTTCCCTTGCTTCCAGAGCCATGTCACAAAGTTGTGAGTTACAAAGTGTTAGTTGCTCAGTTGTGTCCGACTCCTTCTGACCCCATGGACTGTAGCCTGACAGGCCCCAGGCTCCTCTGTCCATGGAATTCTCCAGGCAAGAATACTGGAGTGGGTTGCCATGCCCTTCTCCAAGGTATCTTCCCAACCCAGGGATGGAACCTGGGTCTCCTCCATTGCAGGCCGATTCTCACTAGGAAGTTCCTTAATTGCACTAATTGTACTAAGCCTCTCCCAATTGTACTAATCCTGTCAGTCACTGCTCCTCTGTAGTTCAAGTCTTTCTTAACCTATTATGGATCTTTCTGCTCATAAGACAAGGGCATATGCTTTGTCTCTAGCTTCATTTCAAGAACATATTAGCGTCTAGGTCAAATTCCACTTTAAAAACAACAAAAACACATGGAGGTCTGTATCTACTGGTCTCAGCTACAAGGTAGAAAATCCCCTTGGAGCAGCTGAGCAGGATATAGTCTATTGGTCATCCTCTCCCCAAGGCAGAGCATCTCAGTGGTTTATAACCTGCAACCCAAACCAGGGACCAAAAATGCAGATGTTTCAGGACCCACCTCAGGACCACTGAATCAGAATGTTAATTTTCACAAGGTTCTCATGTGATACACCTGAAAATGAAAGTTTCTGAGAAGCACTGGTGCAGGCCAAAGCATCTCTCTCCATCCTGGTTATGTAATAAACCAGATGAGGAACTTTCACAAAGTGATCTGAAGTCCAGGCTCCATTCAAGAGCAATTCAGTTAGAACCTGTTTGGTGGGATCTAGGCATCAGTGCATTTAAAAGCTCCTTACATGAATGCCAAGCAGAAGACTTCAATGGACATTTATCTGAAGAAGTTATACAGATGGCCAAAAGTCACTTGAAAAGATGCTCAACATCGTTAATCATTAATCATCACTTTTCAACATAAGCTTTTGATTGATTTTGTTCTCTTCAAAGTTATATGGAGTCAATGTGGATTATTTTGATATTCATGTACTCTGGACAGAATACTTTCCTGTAGTGGTGGATGTGGAAAATCATACCATACTTCTGAGCTTTGCTGTTGTTCAGTTGATAAGTTGTATCTGACTTTTTTGACCTCAAGAACTACAGCACACCAGGCTTCCTTGTCCTCAATATCTCCCAGAGTTTACTCAAACTCATGTCCATTGAGTTGGTGATTCCATCCAACCATCTTATCCTCAGTTGCCTGTTTCTCCTCCTGCCCTTAGTTTTTCCCAGCATCAAGGTCTTTTCACTTCTGAGTCTTAGAGAGGCTAGTAGTCTTTGAAGACACTACATGTGTGCATGCTCAGTCATGTCCAATTCTTTGTAACCCCATGTTTTTTAGCCCGCCATGCTTCTCTGTCCATGAGATTCTTCTGGAAAGAATACCGCAGTGGATTATCATTTCCTTCTCCAGGGAATCTTCCTGACTTGGGATTGAACTTGTGTCTTCTGCACTGGTAGGTGGATCCTTTACCACTGAGTCACCTGGGAAGCCCTAAAGACATTACATCACCCCGATAGACATTGCTAGCTGAACATGTACAAATTACTTTGTGAAATATGGGCAGTATCGGCTAAAAAACTTATTTTTTATAACTTTCCATCTTGGCTGGAAAAGAATTTTAAGTGTTTCAAGCCTTCTGTATGCAGTCTACAACACAATGGTTCAGTTCAGTTCAGTCGCTCAGTCGTGTCCGACTCTTTGCGACCCCATGAATTGCACCATGCCAGGCCTCCCTGTCTATCACCATCTCCTGGAGTTCACTCAGACTTGCGTCCATCGAGTCCGTGATGCCATCCAGCCATCTCATCCTCGGTCTTCCCCTTCTCCTCCTGCCCCCAATCCCACCCAGCATCAGAGTCTTTTCCAATGAGTCAACTCTTTGCATGAGGTGGCCAAAGTACTGGCGTTTCAGCTTTAGCATCATTCCTTACAAAGAATCCCAGGATTGATCTCCTTCAGAATGGACTGGTTGGATCTCTTTGCAGTCCAAGGGACTCTCAAGAGTCTTCTCCAACACCACAGTTCAAAAGCATCAATTCTTCAGTGCTCAGCCTTCTTTACAGTCCAACTTTCACATCCATACATGACCACAGGAAAAACCATAGCCTTGACTAGACAGACCTTAGTCGGCAAAGTAATGTCTCTGCTTTTGAATATACTATCTAGGTTGGTCATAACTTTTCTTCCAAGGAGTAAGCGTCTTTTAATTTCATGGCTGCAGTCACCATCTGCAGTGATTTTGGAGCCCAAAAAAACAAAGTCTGACACTGTTTCTACTGTTTCCCCATCTATTTCCCATGAAGTGATGGGGCCAGATGCCATGATCTTCGTTTTCTGAATGTTGAGCTTTAAGCCAACTTTTTCACTCTCCTCTTTCACTTTCAACAAGAGGCTTTTTAGCTCCTCTTCACTTTCTGCCATAAGGGTGGTGTCATCTGCATATCTGAGGTTATTGATATTTCTCCCAGCAATCTTGATTCCAGCTTGTGTTTCTTCCAGTCCAGCGTTTCTCATGATGTACTCTGCATATAAGTTAAATAAGCAGGGTGACAATATACAGCCTTGACGTACTCCTTTTCCTATTTGGAACCAGTCTGTTGTTCCATGTCCAGTTCTAACTGTTGCTTCCTGACCTGCATACAGATTTCTCAAGAGGCAGGTCAGGTGGTCTGGTATTCCCATCTCTTTCAGAATTTTCCACAGTTTATTGTGATCCACACAGTCAAAGGCTTTGGCATAGTCAATAAAGCAGAAATAGATGTTTTTCTGGAACTCTCTTGCTTTTTCCATGATCCAGCGGATGTTGGCAATTTGATCTCTGGTTCCTCTGCCTTTTCTAAAACCAGCTTGAACATCAGGGAGTTCACGGTTCACATATTGCTGAAGTCTGGCTTGGAGAATTTTGAGCATTACTTTACTAGCATGTGAGATGAGTGCAATTGTGCGGTAGTTGGAGCATTCTTTGGCATTGCCTTTCTTTGGAATTGGAATGAAAACTGACCTTTTCCAGTCCTGTGGCCACTGCTGAGTTTTCCAGATTTGCTGGCATATTGAGTGCAGCACTTTCACAGCATCATCTTTCAGGATTTGAAACAGCTCAACTGGAATTCCATCACCTCCACTAGCTTTGTTCGTAGTGATGCTTTCTAAGGCCCACTTGACTTCACATTCCAAGATGTCTGGCTCTAGATTAGTCAACACATCATCATGATTATCTGGGTCATGAAGATCTTCTTTGTACAGTTCTTCTGGGTATTCTTGCCACCTCTTCTTAATATCTTCTGCTTCTGTTAGGTCCAGACCATTTCTGTCCTTTATCGAGCCCATCTTTGCATGAAATGTTTCCTTGTATGCATAGCTAATTTTAATATGATATTTAAGACATGAACTGAGAAGAGTCTGACACTTTAGAAATAAAAACACATTGATGGCCATCATGTGTCTGACCCTGGGCTGGACAGTGGGGTAGAGAGGAAAAAGAAAAAGTTTAAAAGCTTAATTTATTGCCTGAATTCCATTGCCAATGTATTTCTCTGTTATGAAATCTTGCGATTTCTGCCTAATTAAAATTGAGAGAGTAATTTGATGCATTCAGCTGATAAAACTTCTTGGAGGAATAAATAATATCCAGTGAGAGAAGTAAGCCATGATGCCCTGGCTTGTTTACAATGGTCAGTGTTTTAAAGGAAACACAGCTGCAGGATTAAAAACACAGTAATGGTTGGCTTTTTCCAACATTTTCACATCCAATAAAATGCTTCAATCAACTCTCTAATTAGTTAATGAAGTTAATTAGTTAACATAGACTAAGTTATGCTCTGCTAACCAACAACCTCCAAAAGTCAGCTGCTTAACAAAATAATTTCTTGCCAACACAACTTCTCGCTCATTGAAATTCCAGATGACTCACTGATCCAGATTCTTTCTGTGATATAGCTTCACTATCTCAACATGTGGACTCTATTCTGGACATAAAGAAGAGGGTCACAACAACTTAGAAACAGAATACTCACAGAAGCAAGCTACTCTGTATGAAGCAAAGTGGCATCTTTTTACTGAACAGAGTTTAAAGACCTGGGTTATGGGCTCAGACCCCCTTAACAATAGTGGAATTTGAACAGTATGGGTGTCATTAGCCTCTATATTCTCTTTAATAACTAGCAGCAGCATTATTTGTTTTACATTCAGTGAGACAATGCATTGAAACTCTTTGAACAATATATGCTATGCTAAGTTGCTTCTGTGATATCTGACTTTGTGACCCTGTGGACTATAGCCCACCAGCTTTCTTTGTCCATAGGATTCTCCAGGCAAGAATACTGGAATGAGTTGACCTTTCCTAGTCCAGGGGATCTTCCCCACCCAGAGGTCAAACCCAAGTCTGTTGAGTCTCTTAAGTCTCCTATATTGGCAGTGGTTTCTTTACCACTAATGCCACATGTAATGAATCAAAAAAATGAATTATTCTTATTGGCTGATCAAGATGTCCTCTATTAAGATAAGGTTGTTTTGATGGGCAATTTTATGTTCAACATGGCTAGTCTTTGGTTATTCAGTCAAATAATAATCTAGGTGTGCTGTGAAGGAATTTTATAGATGTGATTATAATCCATAACCAGTAAAACGTAAGTAAATATTACTCTTAATATTCTATGTGCCTGATTCAGTCAGTTAAAAAGTCAGTTAAAAGTCAGCTTTTTATTAAGATAAAAAATTCAACCCATGGACCACAGTTTCAGCTCACACTGGAGAATCCCTTGATGGCTTGCCCTATGGATTTTGGACTCAGATTGCCACCAAAATCACAAAGAGTTTGATTTTTTTTTAGAGTGGATAATGACTCAATGATCAACATGATTTGATTCCTATTCTAAACAAGCTTCTAATGTAAGAAGCTTGTTACAATGTTGGCCAAAACAACTACAAAATAAAGAATGCACACATCAACATGAATCCGCCACGGGCGTACGCGTGTTCCCCATCCTGAATCCCCCTCCCACCTCCAGTACAATATTGTAAAGTAAAAAACAAAAAATAAAAAACACCTCTCAAAAAAATAAAAATCTAAAATAAAGAATGCAATGATAAATGACATGGAAGTGAGGAAGAGGAGGAAGGAAAGTGACATTTTTCAATAGTTATTGTGTTCTAAGAATTAGCTAAGGTTTTAGGGTCTTCTCTGGTGGCTCAGACGGTAAAGAATCAGCCTGTCAATGTGGGAGAAACAGGAGATCTCTGAGTTAGGAAGATTCCCTGGAGAAGGAAATAGCAACCCACTCCAGTATTCTTGCCTGGAGAATTCTATGGACAAAGGAGCCTGGCAGGCTACAGTCCATGGGGTTGCAAAGAGTCAGACACAACTGAGCGACTAACACTTCACACTTTAGGATCTTTATGGTTGATCCAGTTGAACACACAGCCATTGTATGATCTGTGCAATTGACTGTTCTAAGGAAATTAGGGGCCAACATTTGAAAGCATTTTTCCACATTTTATGAAAGAACAGGAATCAGTATGTGGAGCATATTTGGAGGGCAGATGAGGAAAGGTGAAGGGGGGAAAAAGATGTGCCTCAAATATTTTGGAAATAAATCCACTTTCACTCAAATTAGTGTTCATTTGGCCATGTCATTTTCCGTACATAAGAAGACTCTCCATTCTCTCTGCTCACCTGAAGCTTTCCAAGAACCCAACACAAGGAATCAACATTTCATGGAAATTTTATGACATTATAACTTAAATTTCACCTGTCAGTTTACTTTTTCCTCAGACTCTTGACTCTTTTACATTTTGCACTAAGTTTTCATGTGAATATTGTTAGATGTCTCATACATCTGAGTATAGAAGAACCTTAGTAAACATGAACAAACTGAATGAAGGCTTATATTTGTTGCTTATGTTCTAAACTCAGTGTGATTCTAGCACCAACTCTATTGCTAATTCTGTAAATTTGGACAGCCAACAAAATATATTGCTCTTAAATTTTCATCTCTGAAGTAAATGGTTTAAATGGCCTTTACAGAACTTTGTAAGTCTAATGTTCACTCAGTATTTAAGAAATATCTTTCTGGATCTCTCTGCTAGTCTTCTGAACACATAGTAATGGTGTTGAGTTTAGCCTAATGCTCTCTGGTGACCTAAATGGAAAGGAAATTAAAAAAAAAATGAGGATATATGTATATGTAAGGCTGATTCACTTTGCTCTACAGCAGAAACTAACCCAATATTGTAAAGCAACTTTATACCAATAAAGAAAAAAATCTACAAAAGATATAATATGAAAGATGTTAACAATGCTTTCAATCCATGGAATTCTCTAGTATTCTTTACTAGGGAATTCCATGGACTAAGGAGTCTGGCAGGCTATAGTCCATGAGGTTGCAGAGAGTAGGACATGACTGAGCAACTAACAACTTCACTTTTCATACATATAATTAATATAATAATATTTATATTTAAGAATGCATTACATGGCCTGTGGTAAGCTTGGCATGTGGATGAAGCACAAGCTGGAATCAAGATTGCTGGGAGAAATATCAATAACCTCAGATATGCAAATGACACCACCCTTATTGTAGAAAAGGAAAAGGAACTGAAAAGCCTTCTGATGAAAGTGAAAAAGGAGAGTGAAAAAGTTGGCTTAAAACTCAACTCTCAAGAAAATAAGATCATAGCATCCTGTCCCATCAATTCATAGCAAATAGATGAGGAAACAATGACAGACTTTATTTTCTTTGGCTCCAAAATTACTGCAGACGGTGACTGCAGCCATGAAATTAAAAGGCGCTTGCTCCTTGGAAGAAAAAGCTATGACAAACCTAGGAAGAAAAAGCTATGCCAAACCTAGACAGCATATTAAAAAGCAGAGACATTATTTCAGAGACATTACTTTACTAACAAAGATCTGGATAGTCAAAGCTATGGTTTTCCCAGTAGTCATGTATGAATGTGAGAGTTGGATCATAAAGAAAGCTGAGCACTGAAGAATTGATGCTTTTGAACTGTGGTGTTGGAGAAGACTCTTGAGAATCCCTTGGACTGCAAGGAGATCCAGTCAGTCCATCCTAAAGGAAATCGTTCTGAATATTCATTGGAAGGACTGATGCTGAAGCTGAAGCTCCGATACCTTGGTCACCTGATGCAAAGCACTGACGCATTGGAAAAGAACTTGATTTTTTTCTCAAGAAAGAATAGGTGACTTTACAAAATGTAGGAACATTGGACTTCCCTGGTGGTCCAGTGGTGAAGAAACCACCTGCCAACGCAGGAGACACACATCCCAGGTCGAGGAAGGTGCCACATGCTACAGAGCAGCTAAGCCCGTGGGCCAAAGCCAATGTGCTACAGCTACAGAAGCCCGCACGCCCTAGGGTCCATGCTCCGCAACAAGAGAAGCCACAGCAGTAAGCCTGCTCACCGCAGCTGGAGAGGAGCCGCTATTGTTGCAACTAGAGAACGCCCGTGCGCGGCGACAGAGACCCAGCACAGCCCCCAAAATTAAATACATAAGGAACATGTAGGAACAGTGCATGATTTTAATAATGCCTTTCTTTCAAATGTTTCACAATGAGTATTGGTGATTTATCTTGTCCCAATGAAATAAGACTGCATTAGTGTCATTTCTACTATAACAAATAACCATAAACTTAGTGACTTAAGACAACGCAAATTTATTATCTTACAACACTGGAAGTCAGAGTCTGAAATCAGTTTCACAGAGCTGAAATCCAGGTGTTGGCAGAGCTTTGTTTCTTCTGAATGTTTTCAGGGAGAATCTGCTGTCTTGTCTTTCTCGGCTCCAAGAGGCTGCCCCGCTACTCAGCTCATGGCTCTTGGCATTCTGACCTCTAACCTCCTTGCACACCTTCCCTGACTCTCCCGCCACCTCCCTTCCCTTTGTGATGATGCTGGGCCCTCCTGGACTGTAGGACGATCTCCCATCTCAAAATACTTAATCACTCTGCAGAGTCGCTCTCGCCAGGAAAAGTAGCATACTCACAGGGCCTGGGAATTAAGATGCAGACGTCTTTGGAGGAGCCCTTGTACTGGTTACTGCAAAGACCTCACTAATTCTCTTTTAACCTGTATCTCCACTAATTAGTATTCTGACAGCTGGAGGCTTGCAGTTCATTAATTAGATTATTAATGTTTGGGATTATCAAGATTGCTAGTGTGTAGGAGCTAGAATTGTTTATGAACTTGCAGGGCAAAATCTCCAAAATGACTAATAAATAATGAAATTAAGCCCTTATTGAGATTAAAGGAGCAATTTGACCTCAAAGGAAAGTCGATTTAAATGTGCTTTCTGAGTTACCAGTAGCGCTAAATTAATTAGATACATACTTCCGAGAATTTCCCCAATTTGTCTGGGTATTGAAGGACATAACATATAATAACGTCAGTTGATACTGAACTTGGATGTTTTTTCTATTCTCTGAAGATTTAACTTCGAGTCACAATTTCCTAGACAAACACTACCAGACGTGTCTGCCTTATTCTTCAAATCTCAAAAGTAATTGAATTTGGTAAAGAATGCATGCCATTAGCAGGTATTTCAACCAAGGGGGGAAAAAAAAGAATCTGCTTTGTCTTTTTCCCTTGATTTCCAGAGCAGTCTCATAAGTTTTGAAACACAAATAGGGAACTAAAATTGTAGAACTTTTTTCATCCCCAGAAGGCATCTATGCAAATCTAATGGCATTTCACAAACATTTTACATGGCAATGAATGCTGAAACTGATGGGATCAGATCTGATTTGAAACTGTTCTTGCTGATCAGTTTCTAAAGCACTAGGCAGAAGAGTTCTAGCACGATTAGAAAAATGAGAGCCCTATTGCCTTTCTCTCTATACAGTACAAGGAGAATGAAAGCTAGCAAGCATGAAGGAAAGCACTTTGAAGTTGAAGAGTTTATGATCTATATCCCTCTTTGGGTTCCTGGCATGCTTTAGAAATGACCACAAAATGTTTGGGCTAAAACTTCACTTTTACTTCATTGCCTCAAAGTAAACATTTAAATTGATTTTAATTTGCATTATTTTAGTTGTTCTGAGCTTCATAGAAAAGAAAGTGATTGGTGGGAAAGAAGGAAAGCCAAACCACAGCAAGTGTTCTTTTTCCTGTAGTAACTAGCTTTATGTGGGGGTCTGAAAAGCAAAGAAGCTGTATTTCCATTTCTTGTCTTTATTATTCCTATGATGGATTGACAGACAAGCAAAGGACGTTCATGAGTACAGCAGTCTTCAGATGGTTCCAAAAAGCCGTTTTTTTTAAAAATTGGAGTATAATTGCTTCACAATGTTGTGTTAGTTTCTGCTGTTATTCCCACTGCTGAGCATGTACTCTGAGAAACATAATTCAAAATGACACATGTGCCCCACTGTTCATTGCACCACTATTTACAATAGCCAGGACACAGAAACAACCTTAATGGCTAACAAAAGATGGACGGATAAAGAAGACGTGGTACATATATACAACGGAATATATATTTATCCATAAAAGAATGAAATTGAATCATTTGTAGAGATGCGGATGGACTTAGAGACCATCATACAGAGTAAAGTAAGTCAGAAAAAAAAATGAGTATAATATGAAACCCAGAAAAATGGTACTGAGAAACCTATTTTCAGGGCAGGAATAGAGACAAAAAACCACTTTCCAGCAGTGTCTTCACACGGTAAGGGCTCTTTTCCATCAGCAACATAGCTTAAGAGCCACTATATTTTATTGGTTGCATATTTTTTTGGTTGGATATTTTATTGGTGCATATTTTTTTCACATTTTAAGATCCTAGTATCAAGATCTGTTTTATATTGATGGCATTTTACAATTAATTGGCAGCAATTGTCTTCAATAGTAATGTATGAGGTAATGCAGCCTTATGCAGTTTGGCATCGGGTCCCATCACTTCATGGGAAATAGACGGGGAAACACTGGAAACAGTGTCAGACTTTATTTTGGGGGGCTCCAAAATCACTGCAGATGGTGATTGCAGGCATGAAATTAAAAGACGCTTACTCCTTGGAAGGAAAGTTATGACCAACCTAGATAGCATATTCAAAAGCAGAGACATTACTTTGCCAACAAAGGCCCGTCTAGTCAAGGCTATGTTTTTTCCTGTGGTCATGTATGGATGTGAGAGTTGGACTGTGAAGAAAGCTGAGCGCCGAAGAATTGATGCTTTTGAACTGTGGTGTTGGAGAAGACTCTTGAGAGTCCCTTGGACTGCAAGGAGATCAACCAGTCCATTCTAAAGGAGATCAGTCCTGGGTGTTCATTGGAAGGACTCATGCTAAAGCTGAAACTCCAATACTTTGGCCACCTCATGTGAAGAGTTGACTCATTGGAAAAGACTCTGATGCTGGGAGGGATTGGAGACCTGAGGAGAAGGGGACAACAGAGGATGGATGGCATCACCTACTTGATGGACTTGAGTTCGCGTGAACTCCAGGAGTTGGTGATGGACAGGGAGGCCTGGCGTGCTGCGATTCATGGGGTCGCAAAGAGTCGAACACGACTGAGTGAATGAACTGAACTACCTTTGATGAAATATAGTATTTATTATAATGCTTCCTCGAATGGTTTTCTCAGCCACTAGTATGCTCAGTTATTTCTGTCTTCAGCAAAATGATTTGTACAAACTTTACTTCCCAACTCATTACTGCCTTTAAAGAAGTTCTGGGATTTCTGTGTACCCAACAATAGTTTAGGTGTTGGGAATTCAGGATTCAAAGATAGAAAAGCCTAAGTTTCCAGCTGTAGATATTCTAAGCAACCAGAGGTGGTTCTCCCCTTTGTGCATATTGTCCTCAGAGTGATGCATGCATCATGAATGAATGTGGAAAACTAAGAGCCCTAGGGTAACCTCAGAAATGTCCTGCTACAGAAACACCCACAACTTTTCCTTACACTTTCCTATTTTCCTGAGTTTTCTTTCATTGCTGTTAGTTTCATTGCTGTTCAGTCGCTCAGTCGTGTCCAACTTTTTGTGACTCCATGGACTGCAGCGCACCAGGCTTCCCTGACCTTCAGTATCTCCTGGAAGTTGCTCAAACTCATGTCCATTGAGTTGGTGATGCCATCCCATCATCTCTTCCTCTGTCACCCCCTTCTCCTCCTTCCCTCAGTCTTTTCCAATGAATCACCTCTTTGCATCAGGTGGACCAAGTATTGGAGCTTCAGTCCTTCCAATGAAAACTCAGGGTTGATTTCCTTTAGGAAACTGCTGTTGTTTAAATAGCAAATGCTATTTAATAAGAGGAGCCATCCTTGGGTCAAGACAATAGTAACATTCTTTTATTATATTTTTATTATCTAGTTGAATAACTTAAATATGTACAGTTTATGTTATATCATTTATACCTTGATAAAGGTTTATTTTTAAAACAGGAGTCATAGTTAAAAAGACAATTCTTATAATGGAAGTTTGACACTGTACAGAGTCGGACAAGACTGAAGCGACTTAGCAGCAGCAGCAGTGAAAACATAAACCAAATAAGTCCTTCTGAGATGCAGGAGTATTTCAAAGAACAGATACCCTTGAGCTTCTTTGTTCTGAGCCTTGAGGGGAGAATGAAGTTTCCAGGCAGAACACAGGAGGTGGTGGGACACGTACCCAAGGATGAGGACAGGCTCCAAAGGCTCAAAGCGCTCCTGCACAGCAGTCATGACATGCTTCTCCGCCCTGGGTTATCAGAACTTGTATGCACATCACCTCCTCTGCTGACTCCCTGGGCTCCCAGGCAGGGAAGGCAGGTGCTTTAAAACAGGAGTCATAGTCAAAAAGACAATTATAATGGAAGTTTGACACTGTACAGAGTCGGACAAGACTGAAGCGACTTAGCAGCAGCAGCAGCAGTGAAAACATAAACCAAATAAGTCCTTCTGAGATGCAGGAGTATTTCAAAGAACAGATACCCTTGAGCTTCTTTGTTCTGAGCCTTGAAGGGAGAATGAAGTTTCCAGGCAGAACACAGGAGATGGTGGGACACGTACCCAAGGATGAGGACAGGCTCCAAAGGCTCAAAGCGCTCCCGCACAGCAGTCATGACATGCTTCTCCGCCCTGGGTTATCAGAACTTGTATGCACATCACCTCCTCTGCTGACTCCCTGGGCTCCCAGGCAGGGAAGGCAGGGGCTTTGTACACTCACTTCTGTAACCCCTGAGGACCCGACAGGGAGCCTTGCAGGTCTGCTGGAATGCTCCCAGAAGAGGCTGAAATGGCAGGGCCAAGATGGGGCCAGCCACTCTCCAGGCAGCCACCCACGGATGGTGTTCACAGAGAGAGAAAAAGCCTTTGAGACAGAAACTACAGCTGTAAGAGAGTCTGAGCATCTGACTTGGGCAGCAGGAGACACGAAAATGGAAGGGACTTCAGTGTCTGGAGCTTGTTTCCCTCTGAGCCCAGCCAGGCTCTGGCTCAGTGAGGGATAAGGGATCTGCATAGTCTGTGCCCTCCTCCCCTGCCTCCACCTGCCAGTCTTGCAGCCGGCTGGGCAGGGCAGTACTGCTTCAAGAGGCAGCAACCATGGGCCCTGTCGTTGGCAGCAGAGAGCTAATGAGAATGCACTCAGGGCCCTGTGACCCAAACTTGGGAGGAGCCTCATCACACCTTCCACCAGCAGACAAGTGATGCACTCTCCAGATCAGTAAGAAGGATCCTGGGGCATCATCTGTGCCCACAGAGTGGTCCAGTCCAGGCACACGGGCTCATTTGTGGTCAGTGCACCATCCAGAGGATGTCAGCTAGAGACGTGGGATGACACGTTAGGGGCAGTCTTTATTCTGTCTCTCCAGAGTCTCTTTCCCTCCAGAGAGAAGACTGATGGTGATTTTTTTTAAACCAATGACTTTAACCATTTTCTGCCTCTTTTCACTCCCCCATCCAAAACAGAAATTATCATCATTAATGACACAGATGTGTTCACTAAATTTTGAAATTTACTGCTTATGAAACACGTGGTCTTGCAGCGTGTAATTATCATTCAGGTTCTCTGTAAGCTCATTTTCAGGTCTCAAGAGCCTGTGGTCAGTAGTCATCATCTGGGTTTCAGGATGTCTGCAGTGCGTCAAGCTGTAAAATGATCTATGTCCCAATACCAACAGCAAGCAATGTCACAAAAATTTGTACTATTTTTTTTCCCAAGAATGATCATAATGTTGAAATCTATCTCAGTTACCATTCTTCTTCATCTGATAGTAAGTGAGTCTTCACTGCTCTGGTACAAGACATCTCCAAAATACCAAAATCTGCAGATGGCTCAAGGGACTCAACTACATGAGACTCAAAGTATTTTTCATGTATAAGAGCTCACTTTAATTCATGTTCAGATGTAAACTCTACATTAGTTAGGAGTGAGAAATATCCCAGTCCATTTGGGGAAGTTAACTATGGATGTCCTCTTTGTAACAGCAACCATGCAAATTGGCCAAAATCATTTCTGAGGATTACATTTTAGCCCATCATCTCAGGAACCATATTTTATCTTTACTACACTGTTTCCAAAAGCTGAAGCTTGGGTTGAGAGTTGAGCTTGCTATTTTTCTTCAGGTAAATAGCTCATTTCTACCAACATTAACATTAAAGGCATCTGTGTGTGACTTAGTCTGCTTAGTAGAATAGAAAGCCAAATTTCTTACCCAACCCCTACCTGCCAATCTGAGTAAAATTAAAATAATAAAGAATAAATAAAATATTCACTGCTTTTTAAATTAATAAAAAAGCCATAAAATAGAAGTTGACTTCATTTCACTGGATTTTTGTCCCACACACTAAAATTATAAATGAGTTTCACTGGACTTTATGGGCTTTTTACATTCCTATCATCCCAGTGCATTGTTTTATAACTCTCTTTATTCATATTAAATAGGAATTTTGCAAGGAAGGTACTCTGTCTCTCAGTCATGTCCAACTCCTTGCTACCCCATGTACTGTAGCTCACCAGGCTCCTCTGTCCATGGGATTTCCCAAGCAAGAGTACTGGAGTGGGTTGCCATTTCCTCCCCCAGGGAATCTTCCCAACTCAGGGATTGAACCTGAGTTTCCTGCATTGGCCAGCAGATTCTTTACCACTGAGCCACCTGGGAAGCCCTTTGCAAGGAAAGAGGATGTGAATTCCCAAAACAGAATTAGCATTTCACTTTAGTGGAAATAAAACAGGTTCAATCACATTTACCCGATCAGTAACTGAATTCAAGTACTGCACAGTTCTGGCTTTCTGCCATTCCCGGTATGTGGAAAGCTATAATAATCTGTCCACCAATGTGAGAGGGGCAGCAGTTGTTCAGTGGGACGTCCCTGATGGGATGGTTGCCAGCCTCAGCTACAGACAGGGTGGTGAGAGTGAAGGGTTAGATTAAAAGTCAGTAATACATAGATCCCAAATATAAGAACTAGAGCAGTAAACTTCACAGAAGAAACAGAGATTAATATCTCCAACCTTGGATTTAACAGTGGAGTCTCAGATATGACCCCAAAAGCATGGGTAACAAAAGAAAAAATAGATAAATTGGACTTCATCAAAATTAAAAACTTCTGTGTGTTAAAGGACATTATCAATAAAGTGAAAAGACAACTGACAGAATAAGAGGAAATATTTGCATATCACTTCTATAATAAAAGTCTGGTATCCAGAATATATGAAGTACTCTTTTAACTCAACAACAAAAAGGCAAACAACCCGATTGAAAAATGGACAATGTAATATAAAAAAGAATATGTGTATATATGTGTGTGTGTGTGTATAACTGAATCATTTTGCTGTGCACCAGAAACTAATACGATATTGTAAATCAACTATACTTCAGTGAAAAAATAAAGATAATTTTAATACTATTGAAAACAAGAAAATGGACAAAGTATTTGAATACACATTTATCCAAAGAGGTATACAAATGGCCAAAAAACATATGAAAAGATGTTCAACATCATAGTCATTAGGGAAATGCAAGTCAAAACCACATGAGAAACTACTACGTACCCACTTAAATGCCTGTAATAAATTGTTTTAATTAAAAGAAAATAGCAAGCTTTGGTGAGGATGTGGAGAAACTGAAACTCTCATGCATTGCTGGTAGAAACTCAAAACATTTCGGCCACTGTGGAAAAGTCTGGTGGTTGCTCAGAACGTTTAATGTAGAATTAGCATATGACCCTGCAACTCTACTCCTAGATGTATATCAAAGGATTGAAAAAGGGTTCAAAAAGTACACGTGCATATGTGTTTGTAGTAGCACTACTCACAACAGCCACGTGTCCAGTAACAGATGAGTGGATAAACAGATTGGAGGGGGGGTGTGTACATATATAATGGAGTGTTATTCAGCCATAAAAAGGAATGAAACATTGACATATGCTATGCCATGGGTGAGCCTCTGAAACATTATGCCAAATGAAAGAAGCCAGACAAAAAAGGTGACATATTGTATCATCCTGTTAATATGAAATACCCAGCATAGAAGAAGTCATAAAGACAGGATGTAGACTGGTGGTTACCAAGTACTGTGGAGATGGGGAAATGGGGAAAGTGATGAATGGCTAAGGAATTTGACTTTGGAATGGTAGAAGTATTTTGCAATTAGAGGTGGTGGTTTAGTACATGGTCACTGTACAAAATGCCACTGAACTGTTCAGGTTAAAGCGGTTAATTTTATGTTATAGGAATTTCACTTCAGTGAACAAAACAAGAAGTCCATAGTACAACATAGAAGTGACTGTGAGCTGTAAACCAGAACTGCTTAAGGAACACGCAAATGTTTCTCCTTATGGTAGCTGGTAGAGATTATGATCAGTGATTAGGTTCTGAACGACCAATAATATATCTCATTTTGAAAGTCAAGATAAAAAGATTACTTTTCTAGACCTCTTATAGTTTGGATATTTATGCTTGGATCTATGATTTAATCAGAGTGATTTTAAGATTAATTCATATAAAGGTCAGGGTTATATTTTTTCCATTAGATATCCAGTCGTTCTGTTATTCCTCAAAAGCAGTGATGTCCAACCAATATATAATATAAACACATATAATTTTTTATTTCATAGTAGCCACATTGAAACTATAAGAATAAGATGTGAAAATAATTTTATCATGTAATTTTTGTAATCTCATATAAACAAAATAGCATTGTTTCAATACATAATCAATATTAAAATGTTAGTGAAATGAAGAACAAAGTCTAATGAAAAAAATAAGAAAATTATTGATAATTCTTCTTTTATTTTAGGACTCTCAGCTTGCCTCCTCTGGACACAATAATCCAAGTAAGAAATGCTTCTTTCTGTAGCTTCATATGTAGGGGTGGGAGTGGGTGAAGAGTGGGGATGCATGCAATATACAATAGGTTTAAAAGAACTTCACTAAGACAGAATCAAGTGGGGAATATGAGGGCCATTTGTTAAAGTGCTGCCCACATGGATAAGGTACATCGTGACCTTGAATGTTCTATCTTTATTCAAGGGAAGTAGGGACAAAATATGACTTCCCTGGTGGCTTAGATGGTAAAGAAGCTGCCTGCAATACAAAAGACCCGAGTTCAATCCCTGGGTCAGGAAGATCCCTTGGAGAAGGGAATGACAACCTACTCAAGTATTCTTGCCTGCAGAATTCCATGGACAGAGGAGCCTGGTGGACTACAGTCCATGGGGTCACAAAGAGTTGGAAACGACTGAGCAACTAACACTTTTTACTTGGGGCCACAGTATAAAATGGTGAATTTCAAAGTAGCCCTAGGAGGAAGTAATACCATCCTTTCTTACAGTTGGCCTCTGGTGTGTACGAGGGGAAAATATTTTTAAAGGCAACTAATGAGTTACCTAAATTAAAAGAAAATAGGTGGGCAAAGAGAACAATCAGAATATCTCATGATAAATGTTCTTAGAATCCATGAAGAAACCATGCCCTCTTCTGGGGAGAAACAGACTAAAGTGTCCTAGAAGGAATTTCGTTGTTGAACCCAGTGTCTAGAAAAACTCTGGGGCTTCATCATCAAACAGAGAATATCATTCCATGAAGTATTGTTTTAATTCTCTTCTTCAACAGTGCTAATTGGTATTAATATTTTCTTGAGCATTAAAAATGCATAAGCCACCCCATCCATGTCATGTAATCACACCCACAGAGACTGGGCTTTGTTAGTCTCTTGACCAGCCAGTTGGCTAAAGAGCATTGCTTGCAAATTTCAAGGCTGTGTTTGAACATGAAAATCACTCTGAGCCAGTAGAGTATCTGGGGCTCACCCACTGAGCATCTGTGAGGGCAGAAAGATTATGGAGAAAAGACATTGGGACAAATGCATTAGAAAGCCCTAGACTTTTAGTGCACAGCTAGAGGAAGGTCAGGGGAAAGGGATGATGGCATAATAGTGCATAGGCAAGCTCATTAATTATCCCACCCTCTGTTGGAATGTGCTGTGAGCACAAGCACCAGGGAAGAGGTGAAATTCCAAGGGACTTGAAATCTGTAGAAATTAATAAATGTAATAGTAAGGAAAGGAATCAGGAGATGCATGGTTAAGTTCATGAGGTGTGCAGGCATCGGCATCATATGCCAAAGACGAGAGCATACAGAAGAATTGCCTTTGCTTTCCTCACCATTTTTTTCCATTTCAACTTAAACAGCTCAGGGTAAAGGGAGGAGATAATAGATATAATAGAATAAATGTACTTCCTCTCAGCTTGGAGTCTTTGACATAAAGAAGAACAAAGGAAATAGCTGTTCAGTCCCTTCTGTGTTCAGGCTCCTCTTTGTGTCTGCTCTTTCATTTAATCCTAACAGTAGCTGTATGAAGTAGGCATTGCAGCCCCATTCTGCACAGGATGAAAATGAGCTTCTGCAGTTAATACCTAGACCATGGTCACATGGCTTAAAAAAAGTGACAGGATTTGAATTCAGGGATATCTGTCTCAAAAACAATAGGCTTTCCCTCCCATAACCTTGACCCCAAAAAGGTTGCTTCCATCCCTTCCATGTGAGATTAAATTCCTGTCCAAGATTCTTGTTTGTATCTGCCCTGTTTTTTTGGCACGGCATGACATTCACTTGCTGATCCTACCATTGAGATTATGTAAGCATGCCTACCTTCTTTGGAATTGTTAGTGGCACCTACATGATATGGCATAAACCACATTCTGGCAATTCATCATCTAAGGATATTTGTCATTGACTTTCTCTTTTCTAGGGGTAAGGTTGTTTTGTTTTGTTTTCAAATAAAGCTTCTCCCATTAAAAAAAAGATATTATTATTTAAAATCAGTGATGTGATATGTTTGTGTATACAAGTGTGTGCATACACACACACCCAAAATGGAATGCTATGCAGCAAAAAAAAAAAAAAAAAGAATTGTCAGGCAAGTGTATGCGCCTCGGTTTTTGTCTTGTCACAACAAAGATTTGGAGTGATGGACATTTAAGCCCCCTCGACATTTCACAGCTTTCGGGTCTTGGATAGACCGTGTTATAGCTCTCAGGTCTCGAACGAACCATGTTATAGCTCTTAGACAAATCAGTGTTACAGCTCAGTGTTACAACTCTATTTTACTTAGAAGATAGCAGAAAAATCCACCTCCAAGGCGTGAGGGCATGTCGATCCAAAGACGTGAAGAGAAGAGTGCCCAGCGTGTGGGAGAGAGGGAGAGAGAACGAGCTAGCTTTGGCTCCTCTTTTTATATGTTTGGTTTTATTTTTCCTGGGCCTGTCCTATGTAAATTGGGCCAGCCAGGAGTGTTTGTTTGTTTTACCTGAGGTCCTCACTCCGGTCCTCGGACCTTCCTTTGTTCTGTTTTCTTGGGCTTTTCTCTTCCTTAACTTTTAGCCACCACCATTCTGGACTCCTTTTCCCTATTCTGACTACCTAGCAGAATGAAACAATGCCATTTGCAGCAACATGGGTGAACCCAGAGATTATCATGCTAAGTGAAGTAAGTCAGACAGAGAAGAGATATCGTGATATCACTCATGGGTAGAATATAAACTGTGACACCAATGAACGTATTTATAAAACAGAACCACAGTTACAGAGATAGAAAACAAACTTATGGTTACCAAAGGGGAAAGTGGGGAGACAAATTAGAAGTTTGGGGTTAGCAGATACAATTATGTATATAAAATAGACAAACAACAAGGTCCTACTGGATAGCACAGGGAACTATATTCAAAATCCTGTAAGAAATCATAATGGAAAAAAATAAAAATCAGAGTGTCCTCTGTAGATTATAGCACCCTGGAAACTTTACAGAGTGGGTCCTGCCAGCACTTCCTGTGCTGTTTCTGCATTTAGTTTGGAATAATTTTCAGTCTGGGGAATCATGACTCCACTAAGTATGTCGAAAAGAGGAAAACACTGAATTTCAGAGAAACAAAATGTATCTTGATGGACTGATCTTCCCCACTCTAGGTCAGTGCTTTTTTTATTTTTGAAATTAGAAAACTATGTTATGTAGATACTAAGAGAAAACAGTGTATAAATTAAACAAAATTATTTTTTAATCCAAATCTTTTAAAAGAGAGCTGCTTTAGCAAACTTCAGTTCAGTTCAGTTCAGTCGCTCAGTCGTGTCCGACTCTTTGCGACCCCATGAATCACAGTATGCCAGACCTCCTTGTCCATCACCAACTCCCAGACTTCGCTCAGACTTGCGTCCATCGAGTCAGTGATGCCATCCAGCCATCTCATCCTCTGTCATCTGCCGAGGTCTAGCCCCGGGGGATCCAGGGTAATTTGAAGAGTGGATGGAGCAGGCGAGGAAAAACTTACTTATTTAGAAATATAAAGAGAGATTAGGAAAGAATAGTGTAGTAGGAAAATTTAGTGGAGAAAAGAGGCTGAATAACTTGGTTTACGTGGAGAACTAATAAAACCTCGAGACGAGAGGTTTGCACCATCTATGTTAGGCCACTGGCACCCGTTTGAATAGCGGAGGGTGCCCCGCCTTGGGCTCCCTCTCGTGTGGGTCTTAGAAGCCAGGGCAAGTAAATAGACTTGGCAAGCCTCCATGCTCCAGATGGGAATTCAGCCTGAAAAGGAGAGGGAGGGAGAGGGAGAAAGAGAGAGAGAAAGATTCAACATGGGGGGAGCCAGATTTCCAAGAAACCAGTTTGAGAAGCTGGTCTGAGAAACTGGTCCATCCTTTATTGTCCGGAAAGGCTTTTTATACTTTTGATTGTACATAGAGATTAATGGATAATACAAAGTTATGCAGTGTCAGCAGCCCTGACTCTTTCCGAGACCAGGCTTTCTCTCTGCATACCTAGTTGCATACACAAGTCTTAGGTGATTTACATCATCTTCTGGCAGAAGGCCAATTAGCATTTCACTGCCCTTTTCTGATAAGGGTCTGTCAACCAGAGAACTTAAAAGTGTTGTTCTTTCCAAAGTCTGGTGCCACTCTCAGAAAGCACTAAATAAAGTTACATTCTTACATAGCAAAGACACAACAATTTATAACCATGAAAGAGGAGTACAGTGATTTATAACAAAGAGAAAGTTAATTAACTCAAAAGTCTAGTGTTGCTAACATCAAAACTACTATATTCCTTTTTCTATATCCCAATTACATTGATTAATATCCTTCAGGTGCCTAAAAGATAAAGACTATGGAGGCCTGGCAGCAAACATTAACTCAGCAGTGAAACCCATCACCAATATAATTCTTTGCTCTTTAGAAAAGGCTCTATATCTTTAAGATGCTTTAAGCTTTGTGCCTCTCACAGTTGGGGGGCTGTAAACAATTCACAAGTTATAAAAGTCTGGGCAGACCGGTCAGGTAAGTTAGAAAGCCATCAAAGGGGTTTAAACAGAGACATTCTTTTTATATGCAAGAGACTGTTAACTGGAGCTCTGAGTTAACTCTTTCCAGAGAGAGGTGGTTGGGGATAGCCCCCTGTTATGTCAGAAAAGTGGAAAGCACAGTACAGTAACGCAGGCAGACTCTGGTTTTGGGGTGTAGATGTTCAGGAAAATGCAGGGGGATCCCCTGAAGCCAGATCACGCCTTTGCGTATGTCAGTCTTCCTTCCTCATGACCTTTACCATAGGCGGGATTCCTCACGCTGGCTCCTGGCAGTCGTCCCCTTCTCCTCCTGCCCCCAATCCCTCCCAGCATCAGAATCTTTTCCAATGAGTCAACTCTTTGGATGAGGTGGCCAAAGTACTGGAGTTTCAGCTTTAGCATCATTCCTTCCAAAGAAATCCTAGGGCTGATCTCCTTCAGAATGGACCGGTTGGATCTCCTTGCAGTCCAAGGGACTCTCAAGAGTCTTCTCCAACACCACAGTTCAAAAGCAGCAATTCTTCGGCGCTCAGCCTTCTTCACAACCAACTCTCACATCCATACATGACCATAGGAAAAACCATAGCCTTGACTGCTCATTACCAATTAATTTAATATTATAAAATGGCAGCTTATTAAGTGTTGAGAAACTTAAACATTAAAATAGGTGATGCATGTTTATAGTTTCTTAAAGGTGTGAGAATGTCCCGTTCTTGTGTCAGACTGAGCATAAGCACTTCTTTCCCTCCCTTCTGAATCTGCATTAAAATAACCAAAAGTGGCAGTGAAGGAAGGAAATCCATAATAGCCCTGAAAACAGGAAAAGATTTCATTAACAAACCAGAAATTCAGCTGAGTTTCTGGAAAATGAAGAGTGGATGGGACTGTGCTGTTAGATAATCCTGGGCAGGAAAGGTGATGGCTCAGAAAAAAAGAAAATAATGAAACAGAAGCAAGCCGTAGTGGTGGTGGGAATGTCCTTCAGAGCTCACTCCAGGAGAGACTCAATTCCCTCTCAAGCCCAACAGAGAAGAGTTGTAGACTATAGACAGTGATGGGCACATGGCTGTTCTTCCACCATTTACTCCTCCACTCCCATCTTGGCAGGTTTTCATATGGCTTTCAGTGTGGTTTTCCTCCCCCAGAAACCAAAGTACCAAAAAATATAGTAACATTTGCCAAGAAAATGAACAGTTATCTAGAACTTCTAGCTGGGAGCTGGTACCTAAGAGAGAGGGACTTTCCTGGTAGCTCAGCTGGTAAAGAATCTGCCTGCATTGCAGGAGCCCCTGGTTCAATTCTTGGGTCAGGAAGATCCCCTGGAGAAGAGAGTCTTGGGCTTCCCTGGTGGCTCAGACAATAAAGAATCTGCCTGCTCAGACAGTAAAGAATCCGCCTGCAATGCAGGAGACCTAGGTTCGATCCCTGGGTTAGGAAGATCCCCTGGAGGAGGGCATGGTGATCCACCCCAGTATTCTTGCCTGGAGAATCCCATGGACAGAGTAGTCTGGCAGGCTAGAGGCCATAGGGTCACAAAAAGTTGGTCACAACTGAGTGACTAACCATAGCAGATACATGCATGTAAGAGAGAAGCAGAGTAGATTCTGAGATAACACAAACCTTAAACATAAACGTCTATGGTTCAGTTCAGTTCAGTCGCTCAGTCGTGTCTGACTCTTTGCGACCCCATGGACTGCAGCACTCCAGGCTTCCCTATCTGTCACCAACTCCTGGAGCTTGCTCAAACTCATGTCCATCAAGTCGCTGATGCCATCCAACCATCTCATCCTCTGTCATCCCCTTCTCTTCCCGCCTTCAATCTTTCCCAGCATCAGGGTCTTTTCCAATGAGTCAGTTCTTCATATCAGGTGGCCAAAGTATTGGAGTTTCAGCTTCAGCATCAGTTCTTCCAATGAATATTCGGGACTGATTTCCTTTAGGATTGACTGGTTTGATCTCCTTGCAGTCCAAGGGACTCTCAAGACTCCTCTCCAACATCTAAGGTTGATGGAAGAAAAATCAGTTTTTCTCAAGAGGGAAATAAACCAAAATGCTGTACACCCAGACTAAACTACTTCCTGTTTTTGCTGGGGGTTCAGAGGACAGTCAGGATTCCCAGCTTGTCTTGAGAGTTCTTCTCTCCTGAACTCTAATTAACATACTCTGTCCACTTAGAAAAAGCTGTAAATCAGCCCCTCCCTACAAAGGAAACATATGTTAGCAAGATAGATCAATATACTAATACAGAAAATCCACACCAGTACCTTTTTAGCAGTTTGAATTCACATTCAAAGAGGTGAATACATAACCATGAGCAACAAAGAAAAACACTGACCCAGAGGAAATCTACTTAATTCAAGAAACAGAAGAAAAAAATTTCAAATGTGCAGTTTTTAGAAACAATTGAAATTATTTGCATCAAATAAAAAGAACAGATTGGTATGAAACAGAAGCAATTATAGAAGAAATGAGTGCTTGAGAATCAAAGATAAAGTTGACAAAATTTTTAAACTTAATAGAAATGATGGATAATAGCTGAAGTCTAGAATATAAGGTTGAAAACATTATTTTCCTAATATAAAGCAAAAGGATAAAAAAATATGAAAGGAATTTAAAGCACATAAAGATTAGTCATTATAGAAAGATCAAATCTGGCTATTTAGAATATACCACAAAAAGAAAACAAAGAAAATAGAGAAGAACAAATAATAATAGAATGATAATCCCTAGGGAAATGAGCACTTATTATCAAAAATATTTACATACAATAAAACAAGAGACCTTGAACAAAAACAAAGAAAAACAACAGACAGCCAAGAATTAAAGAGACCTCCAAGGACTTCAGATACTGGAATTACCAAGCTCAGAACATAAAATAAGAATGTTTATGTTAATTTTCAAAAATGAGAAAATTGAAAATATGGTAGCAAAAGTATTTGAAAGTATACTAATCAGAACCTCTACAGAAATTAAAATTTCTTTGGTTAGGTTTAACTGTAGTTTAGATATAGGTGAAGAAAAAGTAATGAATCAGGAAATTGAACTTAAAAAATTACCTAGACTGCAGCCGAGAAAGGAAATTTAAAAACCTGGGATATAAAGCAAGAAGATCTAACATATATTTAACTAGAATTCCAGAAAAAGATAAAGAAAGAGAGGGAATGTTAAAGGAGATGATGGCTGAAATTTTTCCACAATTGAAAGACTCTACCTTGCAGATTCAAGAAATCCAATGTATATTAAGCAGGATAAAGAAAAATAAGTCCACACTAGACACATAATAGTTAAACTACAAACCACATAAATAAAGAAAAATTCTTAAAATACCATTTAATAAGAAAGCAACAGTTAAGCTTCCAGTTGACTTTTGACAGCAGCTGTGGGAACCAGGAGACAATGTTTTTATAACTTCATTTTTCTGTATGTGGAAACGGACAACGTTGATTCTCACATTTATTTGATATTACAAAGGGCCAAAAATACATAGCTCATACTCTTGAAGAAGAGCAAGGCTGAAGGCTTGTGTTATCAATATTATGAATGAATGAATGACTATTTTAGCTAAGTAATAAGATGCTAAAGGCTGAAACTCCAGTACTTTGGCCACCTCAGCAAAGAGTTGACTCATTGGAAAAGACTTTGATGCTGGGAGGGATTGGGGGCAGG
Source organism: Aepyceros melampus (assembly GCA_006408695.1). Taxonomy (NCBI): domain Eukaryota; kingdom Metazoa; phylum Chordata; class Mammalia; order Artiodactyla; family Bovidae; genus Aepyceros; species Aepyceros melampus. The sequence goes on along the minus strand of SJXQ01007567.1, from coordinate 299,048 downwards.
AGGAGAAGCGGAAGACCGAGGATGAGATGGCTGGATGGCATCACTAGCTCGATGGACATGAGGCTGAGTGAACTCCGGGAGTTGGTGATGGACAGGGAGGCCTGGCGTGCTGAGATTCATGGGGTCGCAAAGAGTCGGACACGACTGAGTGACTGAACTGAACTGAACTGAACTGAATAAGATGGAAGGGACAGGGAGGCCTGGCGTGCTGCAGTCCTGGGGCTTGCAAAGAGTAGGACATGACTTGGCGACTGAACAACAACAAAACTAAGTAATGAAGATAATAATAGGCAAATTGAGCAGTGAAACAGTATAGAGGAAACAGACCTACAGATATATGAAAACTAGATTCACGTCAGAGCTAACAATGAGGATCAATGGAGAAAGAATGGGCTTCTTAATAGATAGTGCCCAAATAACTGGTAATCTACAGGGAGAAAAGGAAGTTAACTCCTACCTCACATCACATACAGAAACTATTCCAGGTATTTGTAAAAGACCTAAATGGGACAAGTAAAATTATACACTTTCAAAAGGGTATAGATAACATCTTTCTGATGTATTTCTTAAGTAAAACACCAAAAGAAAGTGTCAAATAAAGGAAAATAGCATGTTTTTATTGATGCTTTTGAACTGTGGTGTTGGAGAAGACTCTTGAGAGTCCCTTGGACTGCAAGGAGATCCAACCAGTACATCCTAAAGGATGTCCCAAATATTCATTGAGAGGACTGGTGCTGAAGTTGAAACTCCAATACTTTGGACAGCTGATGCGAAGAACTGACTCACTGGAAAAGACCCTGATGCTGGGAAAGATTGAAGGCGGGAGGAGAAGGGGATGACAGAGGATCAGATGGTTTGATGGAGTCACCAACTCGATGAACATGAGTTTGAATAAGCTCCAGGAGTTGGTGATGGACAGGGAAGCCTGGCGTGCTGTAGTCCATGGGGTCGCAAAGAGTCAGACATGCTGAGCAACTGAACTGAACTAAATAAGGGGGTGCTGCACAGCAGTGAGGATGAATGAACCAATAAAGGATGTCCCAAATATTCATTGAGAGGACTGGTGCTGAAGTTGAAACTCCAATACTTTGGACAGCTGATGCGAAGAACTGACTCACTGGAAAAGACCCTGATGCTGGGAAAGATTGAAGGCGGGAGGAGAAGGGGATGACAGAGGATCAGATGGTTTGATGGAGTCACCAACTCGATGAACATGAGTTTGAATAAGCTCCAGGAGTTGGTGATGGACAGGGAAGCCTGGCGTGCTGTAGTCCATGGGGTCGCAAAGAGTCAGACATGACTGAGCAACTGAACTGAACTAAATAAGGGGGTGCTGCACAGCAGTGAGGATGAATGAACCAAAGCTAGGTGCATCATGTTGGCTGAATCCAAAAATCATACTATTGAATGACAGAAGTAAGTTCCAGAAGAATGCATACAGTACAAGTCCATTCATGTGAAATTTAAAATCAGGAAAAACTGAAGACTATTCTGTTTACAAATAAATACAAGACAGCCAAAACTATCAAGAAAAGTTGGAAGATTAACACAAGATTCCATTACTCGCTAACTGGAGCTCAATAGGATGCAGGCCTAGGAGGATTCTGGGTTATTTTTTGTCAGTGTCCCATTTTTGGGCTTGCAAGTTGTTTACACAATTAACCTAATTTACTTTTTAAAATCTGTGTGTGTGTATGTGTGTGTGTGTGTGTGTGTGTGTGTGTTCAGTCACTTCAGTTGTGTCCAACTCTGCAACTCTATGGACTGTAGCCCAGCAAGTTCCTCTGTCCATGGGATTTCCCAGGCAAGAATACTGGAGTGGTTTGCCTTGCCCTCCTCCAGGGGATCTTCCCAACCCAGGGATCCAACTCTTGTATCTCCTGCATTGGCAGGTTTGTTCCTTACCACTAGCACCACCTGGGAAGCCTATATATATATACACACACACATTTTTTTTTCAGGTTGACAAAAAACTAATATTATTCTTTTCTTAAAAAGATTTTTTTGATGTGGACCATTTTTAAAGTCTTGATTGAATTTGTCACAGTATTGCTTCTGTTATGTGTTTTTGACTTTTTAACCAAGAGGCATGTGAGATCTTAACTCCTCAACCTGGGACTGAATTCACACCCCTGCATTAGAAGGCAAAGTCTGGACTTCCAGGGAAGTCCCTAACATTATTCTTGATTATAAGTTAATTATGTGACATTCTGTAAAGTGAAAGAGGCTGGTTTATTACAATTCTGTATTTGGGCAATAAATCTGGGCAAATCAGGTCTTCTAACTTCTACTGAAAGCTGAAGTTGAGGGGGAGCCTGGTTGATGAGCAGGATGAGTTTGCATAGGTAGGGCATAGTAAGAGTAGTTTATTTAATCTGTGATTACTAAATCATCCAAGTAATTCACGAGTGTCACCTTGGTGAGAGAATTTGTGAGTCATAGAGGATATACACAGCCTATTTTAATGACAAAAGTATGATCTTGGCAAGATCTTGATATGTTAGATCCCAGGACTTCCCTGGTGGTCCAGTGGCTAACACTCCCCACTCTCAATGCCAAGGGCCTGGATTCAATCCCTGGTCAAGAAACTAAGATCATACAAGTGGCACAGCTCGCCACCTCCCACCAAATTAGATCCATCAACATGAGTGTATCATTTGTATATTAATATATTTATAGCATACTTTTTTTAATTTTTATTTTTACTTTATTTTACTTTACATTACTGTATTGGTTTTGCCATACATTGACATGAATCCATCCCGGGTGCACATGAGTTCCCAATCCCGAACCCCCCTCCCACCCCCCACCCCACATCAACTCTCTGGATCATCCCCGTGCACCAGCCCCAAGCATCCTGTATCCTGTATCGAACATAGACTGGCGATTCATTTCTTACATGATAGTATACATGTTTCAGTGCCATTCTCCCAAATCATCCCACCCTCTCCCTCTCCCTCAGAGTCCAAAAGTCCATTCTATACATCTGTGTCTCTTTTGCTGTCTTGCATACAGGGTTATCATTACCATGTTTCTAAATTCCATATATATGTGTTAGTATACTGTATTGGTGTTTTCCTTTCTGGCTTACTGCACTGTGTATAATCGGCTCCAGTTTCATCCATCTCATTAGAACTGATTCAAATGTATTCTTTTTAATGGCTGAGTAATACTCCATTGTGTTTATGTACCACAGCTTTCTTATCTATTCATCTGCTGATGGACATCTAGGTTGTTTCCATGTCCTGGCTGTTATAAACAGTGCTGCAATGAACATTGGGGTACACGTGTCTCTTTCAATTCTGGTTTCCTGGGTGCACACACACACATTTTTACACACATTACATGCATGCTCTATTGAACTTCTTTTTAGAAAAAGCATAGCCTTTGTCTGAGACAAATTAATCAATGCCACAGTGAGATGTAAGAATGAAAATCCATTTGACGTAAATGCTGGGAACCAAGTTTAGTGACAGTCCCTCTGCACAGGTCCAGTCTTTCTACTGTTTCTTAGAGATTAATATTTATATTGTTACAATATTGTAAATTCCATTATTCATATATAATTTTTCTCATTGGCCTATAGGCACTTCCCAAAATTAAATTATTAATTAAATTAATATTAATGAGATGACTCAGTAATTACTGAACAGAGTATAAATATTTTAAATTTCAACTATGCAAGAAGAAAGGTATAGCTGTGCAGAGTACGATGTGATAGAGGGAGAGGAGAGCCGGAGGGAAGAATAAATGAGGGGGGGCTTCTTCACATAGTATAAAAGAAAAGGTACTGTCAGAAGTTAATTAATCAAAAAATAGAGGATTAAATTTATTTAAAGTTAAAATAACCACTAGACATTAAAAGGGCTTCCCTGATGGCTCAGATGGTAAAGCAATACAGGAGACCTGGGTTTGATCCCTGGGTCGAGAAGATCCCTTGGAGGAGGTCATGGCAATCCACTCCAGTGTTCTTGCCTGGAGAATCCCCATGGACAGAGGAGCCTGGTGAGCTACAGTCCATGGGGTCACGAAAAGTCGGACACGACTGAGTGACTAGGCACAGCACAGACATTAAAAATAGTTAAAGAGCTGGCAACAATTGTAAGAAGGGAAGTGGTCATTTAAGTATATTAAATATCTTCTCTCATTTTTCATATTAGAAATTATTATGTAGTCTCTGAGGTTGATTTATCTAAAATTAAGTGTATTATTTGGCATAATGGTTGTTACCATGAGCACAGATTACTTTTACTAGAATGTTGTAGTATAGCATCAGTTTCCTTCCAAGCAGAATGCAGCCCAGGTCTATTTTGATTTCCTTTTCGTAGTACAACTTACATAGAGTGCTATAGTACTCCAGTAGGGCAGTCATTTTCAGTTAAATTAGACATTACCTATCTTTCCAGACAGAGTACACACTATATAAGCCCTTGGTGCATTTATTGGATTAAACATGTAGCTACTATAACTTTTTAAGTGGCCTATTGGAGCCTCAAAACTTTCATACGTCAAATTCTGTATCCTTCTCAGTGGAACGTGCACATACGCCATTCTCCTCTTTCCCACTATCGCGTGGGGTTCTGCAGTAAGGAAAGGTCATCGGATAGCAGACATATACTGAGTGCGTATATGTGCTTGGTCCTGTGGAAGGCTCAGGGAGACAAATACAGAGCGTCAAGCTGAAAGAACACATGTGAGATGAACATGGACACATTGCTATATTTAAAACGGATAACCAGCAAGAGCCTGCTGTATAGCACAGGGAACTCTATACTCAGCATTATGTAACAACCTAAACAGGAAAAGAAGCTGAAGAAGAATGCTGTTTTTCACTCGCTAAGTCGTGTTCAACTCTTTGCCATGCCGTGGACTGCAGCACGCCAGGCTTCCCTGTCCTTCACTGTCTCCCAGGGTTTGCTCAAACTCATGTCTGTTGAGTTGGTGATGCTATCCAACCATCTCATCCTCTGTCACTCACTTCTCTTCCTGCCCTCAATCTTTCCCAGCATCCGGGTCTTTTCCAATGAATCGGCTCTTCACCTCAGGTTGCCAGAGTTTCAGCTTCAGATACATGTATCTGTATAATTGAATCACTTTGCTATACACCTGAAACTAACACAATGTTGTTAATCGACTATATTCCAACATAAAATAAAAAGTAAAAAGGAAATTTAAAAAGAAAAAACACAAATAATATAGATACACATGTACATATCTATTTACATGTGTGAGTACATACGTGTGTGTGTATATAATTTTTCCTTCTTTGGCTCATTTTTCTCTCTTCCTATCTGTAATTATATGTCCTCATCAAGATGACCATGGTGTACCTGAGTCTGTCTCTTATGCCCAGTGTCTTCAAAAGATCAATTCAGGTCCCTTCCAAAGGACAGCAATGTGGAATCTATTGTGAAATCAGCTGAAATATAGTCAGAACAACCCCCAATAGTCCTGTTTGGTGGTAGCAAGGAAACATCTCCTGAGCACCCAACTGAAAAGTCTCTTCCTGAGCACTTTTTCTGGCTTCCATTCATCATTTTTCCCTTGGGTCCTGATAAAGAGCCTGTGATTCTTCCTGGCTTGTACACTCAGACATTTCAAGTTAACTTCAGAAATTGCATCACCTAAAATTTCCAGATATTGGGGGAGAATTTTGTGTTTTGTTCTTTCTGATGAACAGACATAGTTTTAATTCCTGACCTTATCCTGAGCTCACTTTTCCCCCAGAAAGGTTAATTCATGATCAGCTGAGAGCATTCACTCCCAGACTGTTCACAAATGCCTCATTTGGCCCTGTTGCATCCTTCCTGTTTGCCAGAAACTGTTCTGTTTTCCCCGTTGCCACAACATAAGTGCTGCTAAGAGCAGAGGTAATCAGCTGCAGCTTTGCGCCTGCACTGATCCAGCTCGCCCCACAGCCCCCAGACCCCAGGTGCAGTAAGGCCTGTGTCCCCCAGCCCACGGGTTATCTGGCAGCATTGCTGATCAAGGTATTTATTCATATTTATTGAAGCATCCAAATAATGTCTTCGTAAGGCGTATTGATTTTTTTTTTTGGACATAAGTTGTTCAGAAATGTTTACAGTTGCCTGCTGTTTACATTCCTAATGATGATGAGATGTGGGGTGACTTCTCGTGGCTGCAGACCAGGAAACATAACCGGTTTCTCCAAATGAAAGGGGGAAAAGTCACTGTGTTTAAGAAAAATTAAACCTAGTTTAATTTCTCACGTTGAGTTTTAAGCCAGCTTTTTCACTCTCCTCTCTTATCCTCATCCAGAGGCTCTTTAGTTCCTCTTCCTTTCTGTCATTAAACTGGTACCATCTGCATATCTGAGGTTGTTGATGTTTCACCCAGCAATCTTGATAAGGACAGAGGAGTCTGGTGGGCTACAGTCTACGGGGGTCACAGAGAGTCAGACACAACTGAACAACAGCAGCAGCTAGTTGTCTTTGCCTGTCTTAGGTAATGCAGCTATTGTAACTCTGTATTTGGGGATTCTGGCAGGAATTGTGATTACTTATTGGAAAGTAATTCTGGAAACTACTAAATTAGGTTATTTCCTAGCATGAAAGTAGCTGACAAGGTCTTGCCGGTCTCTCAATGAGTTCACAACAGGTCTGGCCTGGAAGACAAAATATGATATGGAAATATGAGCTTAAACGTCTATTAATTTGCTGTCTCTACTTTTACTTCACTGTGATTTCCTATGTTTGGGGACTCCATCTGATCAGTGTTTGCTGCTGAGGCAGTTAAAACAGGTGTTGTGACTTTTTTACAAGGTGGCTGCCCTTCATGGGTGCTCCAAGCACTATGCGGGCACTCATTAACGCAGTCACGTCTGAGATAGGTGTGTGGGCCACATAGAATGGTCTTCTTTCTCTCACAACTGTTTCATTTCCTACAAGGAAAAAAGAAGCTTACTTTTGAATTCAGCTTGGACAGCATCTTTGCAATGTGCTCATCATGTGATTTAGGAGGTCATTCCTGAGCCTACGTGTCAAAAAGGGGTTTGGTACAGGGCATAAACCTGAGGCCCTTAATGATAGACTGAGGGATTCTACGAGGTCTCCAGGCCTGACTTGAAATAGCAAAATAAAGCAAGTTGCCACCTTCAGTCCCATCTCTTGCAACTCATAATCTTCTCTGGGGTTTGTTAAACTATTAGCAGTGCATAGCCCGCGTAACCAGAGCTCACTCACAGTGGCAGCCGGGACCCTCTGTCTCCTCTGTTGTTGCTGTTTAGCCGCTCAGTTGTGTCCAACTCTGTGACCCCATGGACTGAAATTTACCAGGCAAGAATACTGGAGTGGGTTGCCATTTCTGCTCCAGGGGATCTTCTTAACCCCGGTATCGAATCCATGTCTCCTGCTTAGCAGGTGGATTCTTTACCACTGAGCCCCCTCCCAGGTGGCCCTTCTTCTATCTCCTAGCCTCAAGGAAATAAAAAGAAGCACCTTGTAATATGAGGATGTATAGTTTCAAATCATCAGTGGTTGAGGATCTAAGAATTATATCTACTGTGAGAGGAATTTGCCCTTTAAAACTCAAAAAAATGGACCCATCCAGTCCTTGACCATATATGGCAGAAACATTGCTTAACTAGTCTCTCAGGTGGTCAGGAAGGATTTCTGATTTGCATCTTATTCTGCGTTAACAGAGTGACCCCAGAATCTGCTGCCAGGGCTCTCTGTGGAGTGTCATTCTCAGGGATCTTGTAAGCTGGGGTGCAGCCTCAGTGTTGTATACAATCTCTTGTCTAAGCTCTGATGCTGCCCACCTGGTTTAGCTTGTGTTAGGGCTAAACACTGGAGAAGGCAATGGCACCCCACTCCAGTACTCTTGTCTGAAAAATCCCATGGATGGAGGAGCCTGGTAGGCTGGAGTCCATGGGGTCGCTAAGAGTCAGACACGACTGAGTGACTTCACTTTCACTTTTCACTTTCATGCATTGGAGAAGGAAATGGCAACCCACTCCAGTGTTCTTGCCTGGAGAATCCCCGGGAAGGGGGAGCCTGTGGGCTGCCATCTGTGGGGTCGCACAGTTGGACACGACTGAAGCGACTTAGCAGCAGCAGCAGCAGCTGGGCTAAACACAAGCTAGACACCACCATCCCGCATGGCACTGGTGGTACAGAACCCACCTGCCTATGCAGGAGACATAAGAGACTCAGGTTTGATCCCTGGTTTAGGAAGATCCCCAGAGGAGGGCATGGCAACCCACTCCAGTTATTCTTGTCTGGAGAATCCCATGGACGGAGGAGCCATAAGGTCATGAAGAGTTGGACACAACTGAAGTGACTGAGCATACACATGGCAGAAAGTATCAAAGTGCCTTGCATCAGAATGCTAATGGGGTTTATTACCTTAAATTTTCTGTAAAATGAAGGGGAAGAAAACAGGTTCCATCTGTAAGATATTTATCTCTTGGCGGGGTCTCCACTCTGAGCCTCTGGTTGTTTGCAAACAGCTCCTTCGTACCTAATTCATAGATCCGTGCCCGGGCAATTGTATTACAGAGAAGAAACTATTTTGCAAATCCAGTTCTTGGACAATAAAAAGATGTTTTAAAAGCCTCCTGCTGCACATTTTGAATGATTGTTAATATTGAATCTCTCTTAAATCTTAAAGGCTGTAACACTCACATGTTGGTATTTTTTTTCTGCTTCCTTTTTTAAGAGAAAGGTGATGCCGAGCCAGAAAGTCCAGACAATGGCACATCGAATACATCGTAAGTCTCTTTCCTGTTTCTATCCCAAGTTCTTTAATATGCTTACAATACAAAATAGCGCAAATACCTTGTTATAGTAATAATAATAATGGAAGGTAATAATAATGGAAGGAAGTCTATGGTTCTCTTTCTCATGATAATGCCTGCTTACATGCTTTTGGATGCAGTTGCATTTTGAGGTCTTTCTAATGCTTTAGCCCAGTAAGAGTAATCTTGAAAACACAAGGCTCCTCTGTATAATGTACAGATAGATGTAATGAGATTTGATGGTATTATGGGGTGGAGGGAGGGAGGAGAGCTTCTGGAACTTGCTCAGCAACATCTATCACTTTCATAAATAATTGGAGAATGTTTCTCACATACTGAGAGATCGTCTGTCCTACACACCTAGGAAGTCCCAGTGTCATTTTAAAGCTGGCCCTTTGCAACTTCACCTCTGAATTATGTGAAATGTACAGTTATAGACATCTCTGGACCATGAAGGATTATTCATGTTTTTGAGTTAACAAATGCATTTGTAAAGAGATAAGAAAGGGCTCTTTTTAAACACATTCTTCATTCTGCATTTTGTGTTTCTCCTCTCAATCCTCAAGCAATCAAAAAAATGTTTGGATGATTAATTTGATGCCAAATTATGTGCCAAAGTTTACATAACTCACGAGCTAACAAATTATTTTGGCTGAATAGGAATTAGTAACAGGTTTTTTTTCTTAAAAATCATTATTTTTTATCATTTCTGAGGAGTTAAATGTGATTTCTTATTATAAGACAGTTTTGTGAATATATCTATATTTGGACCAGTGCTCTTCTTACTAAGCATTTAAAGTGCTTTCTATCCATTAGAAATGACAGCTTGTGATATAACATTATTGAGTGTATTTGTCCAAGATGTGTTTCTCAGTCTAGGAAGAGTCTTTGGCTTGCATAGGATGACTATTTATTTCATAAAGATTGTGATTATTTGCTGGTTTTTCTTAAGATATAATATATCCTAAAGTTATATCCTAAGATATAAAGATATATATTTTTATATTTATATAAAGGTATAAATTTATATCCTAAGATATAAGATATCCTAATAGTTATAAGTGGTTCTATTATCATGATTTCTAATGATATAATGAATGTGACTGGTTTTAAATTGTTAAAATATTACTAATTTTTAAATTTTTTACTATATAAAATAAGAAAAGGGTTTTAATGCCATCTGGAGGCATTCTAGAGAACTGAAAAGGGTAGGGTCACTTTTAAAAATTTAGTTCTTTTGAGCAATGTTTGAGACTAGATAAGAATTTATGCAACTAAAATGTGAACTATTTGAGAGTAAGTTTTTTTATAATTAATTTTATAAAAGTGTTAATTTTTTATAATTAATTTTATAAAAGTGTTAATTATTATAGAAGCAACCATTTTTCAACAAATCATTTTAAAAGCAGACAAAGATACATACAAAATATGTTAGAAAGCAGCTAGCATCCTACATTTAATTTTCTCAAATTTAAAATCACATACAATGGGAATTCCCTGGCTGTCCAGTGGTTAAGACTCCATACTTTCACTGCCCAGAGCCCAGGTTCAGCTCCTGGTTAGGCAACTAAGATCCCACAAACCTCATAGAACAACCGAAAAAGAAAAATCACATTCAATAGACTCAAATTTGCTAATACAGTTTGATGTGCCACTAAAGTTCTCCTTCCCTTATACATTTCTGAAAAGTCTTAGTTTCTATAACTCATTACCTTAACAAAATCAATATGTTGTCTGAGAAATTACTTTTAAACCCTCCAGAGATTTGTGAATAGTGAAAGCTTGAAGCATGACCCCACATTCCTGAACAAAGCAGTTCCTTATTCATCTGCTCACATCCTGCCTCTTGAACTAGAAATAGCAGAAATAAAGTCTGAGGTTGGACCTGTATTAAAAGTGGAGACTTCTGAGCTTGATCCTCTCAAAGAGCCTTCTAGCAGTGGTTCTGTTATGATTAGGCAAGAGGAATAGCTTATTACGAATAAAGAGCAGGAACTCAGGCTGCCTTAGACTTGAGTAGAGATTTACAGTCTCTATGTGATACCCTATCTGAGCTTTATCTATGTAGACAGATAAGTAGGGCAGGGATAGTATCCTTATTTTTCATATAAGGAATCTAAGGATCAGAAAAGTCATTCAATTTGAGTGATAAAACTAGGACACAAATCTTAGGATATTTTGCTTTTTTGGCCATTTACCATGATGAGGGGGGTGAGTGAATCTTAGGAGACAAAACAAAGTCATAAGTCAAACCAAGTAGAAAAATGAGGATCTATTTATTTGTTAAATGGTAAGCATATTAGTTTGCTTGCGCTTCTGTAACAACATAGCACAAACTGGGTCCTGTGAACAAGAGAAACTTATTATCCAAGTTCTGGAAGCTAGAAACCCAATATTATCATTAGGGCTTGTTTCTACTATGAAGGAAGGATCTTTTTCTAGGTCTTATTCATTGTTCTGTGGATAAAACATCTCCCTGTGTTTCTTCACATCATCTTCCTCCTATGCACGTCTCTGTGTCCACATTTCCCCTTTTTATAAAAATACTAGTTATGTTGGATTTTGACCCACCCTAACGATTTCATTTTAACGTCACTACCCTGGTGAAGACCCTGTCTCCACATAAAATCACATTCTGGAGTACTAGAAGTAGGACTTTAACATGTAGATTTTGAGAGGATACTCAACATTAAGGGTCAGGATAATCATAATGATTCAGAAGCCAGTTCAGCAGAATCAGAGTGTACGGATGCCAGAAGGTGGAACAAGCTGAGGAGACCTGATGTGTATCTGCGAAGTCACTTTAGTCAGGTCTGACCCTGTGTGACACCCACCAGGCTCCTCTGTTCGTGGCATTTTCTAGGCAAGAATACTAGAGTGAGTTGCCATGCCCTCCTTCAGGGGATCTTCCCCACCCAGGGACTGAACCCAGGTCTCCTGCATTACAGGGAGATTCTTTACCATCTGAGCCACCAGGGAAGCCCAAGATACCCTGATAAAATAGACCAAAATTATGAATTCCATGGGAACTGAAGGGGTGAAGCAGAGCAAAGAAAACTGTCAATAACATACACACAGGCACTGGGAAAGCTACATCTTCCGCATTTCTGGTTTGGTAGGAAAATGTCAACTTCCAAGATGCCTCTACATCCCTTTGTCTGTAGAGTTCCATGAACTGTGAGTTATTTAAAGGCATTTTGTGGATTTAAATTGTAGTATAAAATTGAGTCTCCATACAGCTCATTTTCCAAGGAAGCATCTTTCCTCATTGGCCTCTTTTAAAAGTGAGGTGAAGTTGCAAAGTCATGTCTGACTCTTATAACTCCATGGACTGTACACTGCCAGACTCCTCTGTCCATGGGATTCTCCAGGCAAGCATACTGGAGTGGGTTGCCATTTCCTTCTCCAGGGGATCTTCCTGACCCGGGAATCGAACCCAGGTCTCCGGCATTGCAGGCAGATTCGTTACCAGCCTAGCTGGAGATTAGCATTATTTGTGATGGCCAAGACATGGAAGCAACCTAAGTGTTCATTGATAGATGAATGGATAAAGAAAATGTGGTATATGTACACAATGGAATATTATTCAGCTTTAAACAGAGGGATATCCTGCTACTTGTAACAACACAGATGGACCTTGAGGGCGTCATGCTAAGTGAAATAAGTCCAACAGAAGACGAATACCATATAACCTCACTTGATGTAGAATCTTTAAAAAAGAGAGAGAGAGAGAGAAAGTGCTCATAGATACCAAGAACAGATTAGTAGCCTCCAGAGGCTGGGGATGAGCAGTGGACAAAATGAGTGAAGGTGGTCAAAACATACAAACTTCTAGTTATAAAATAAAAAAGTCCTAGGAATGTAACGTAAATCATAGTGACTATAGTTAATAATCCTGTATTAAATATATGCAAGTTGCTAAGAGTAAATCTTAAAAGCTCTCATCACACACACAAAAAAGTGTAACTGTGTGTGGTAATAGATGTCAACTAGACTTACTGTGATGATCATTTTGCAGTATATACTTGTATGGAGTCGTTACTGAAACACTAGTAATTAATGTTACTTCAGTAAACATTACCTGTAATGTAAGAGCAGGAGGTTAATCATAATACATGATACGTCACTGTATAGGGATTGCCTTATAGGACAGAGTAGTCTGGATAATACCTGAAGATCTCTTCAGGATATATTATTGAATGGTTTTCTGAGTATTCATAAAGATGACAATTTTTTATATCTTTTTACTGTTTATTCTTAGCACGCACACAAATTAAAATTTTTGTGATAGAATGCCAGTGTTCTCAGTGATAGAGAAGCTGATGTTGGATTAACTCTCCTGCTGACAACTACTGAAAACTCCAGATGAAATATTCTTAAAAAAACAAAACTTAAAAGTTGAAGACACTAGAGTCTGATCGAGAAAAGGCAGAAAATGTTGGCAGTTTGACCCTTGAAAGAAAGAAATTGGAATGCATGAGATCTACATTTATACAGCTTCTCCTCTGAGGGCACTCCACATTCCACAAAGAACAACTGCAATTCAAGGCCATAATCATATAATCTTGAAGTGTCTGAAGATGGAGTTCAGGGCTGCCAGGGTGGCTGGGATTTAAGGGAGAAAATTCCAGAGAGAAGGCAGCCATACAGAAGAGAGTTCCACTTCTGTATTTAAATTCCCTCTCATGCTTGAATACTTCTAAACTGCCTATGTATGGGGAAAGGCCAATGAGCCCAGTGGAAAACAACAACTGAACCGCTGAAAAGCTGAGCAGAGATGTCAACATCTACTGCCTACGACTGCCTATAGAGTATGGAATTTGAATCTTACCCAAGTTATAGGGAATGTAGTGTAAATCATTACAAATAGTTGGGTTTTTGCCTGGAACCTCAGGAATAAAGATTCACCCTAAAACTTAAGAGCAAAACCAAAGTAGATCATAACAAAATGTAATCCTAAGTATTCACAAGTTCAGCTAGTGATTTGTCTGAAAGAACAAAAGTATTAATACTCTAAAGGTATAAAACAGAATATAAAGCCTCTATAACATATCATGCAAAATATTTATTGCCTAACCAAAAATTAAAGAATATGTGTAGGAATAGGAAATTGTTACCCATAATCAAGAAAAAAAGTAACCTAAATGTTGGGATTTTTCAGACAATAACTTTAAAGCAGATATTAAAATATGTTCAAGAAGTTAAACAAAAACATGGTCATAGTAAGTGAAAGAAGAAGACTCTCAGCAGGGAAATGGAAATGATTCAGACAAACTGAATAAAAATTCTGGAACTGAAAAGTAACATGTTTAAAATGAAAATGTCACTGGATAATCTTAAGTGAAAAATGGAAATGATGAAGTACGGGTAAATAAACTTCAGATCAGTAAGCATTATCTAATATGAAGAACAATGAGAATGAAGATTAAAAACAATGAGCAGAACCTCAGTGGATTATAGGACAATATCAAGCAGTGTAATATACATGAAATTGGGGTCCCAGAGGAGAGGACAGAGAAGTAGATCAGAAAAAATGTTTGAAGAACTAATAGCTGAAACTTTCCTAAACTGGCTGAAAACATTAACTTACATGAAGCTCAACAAATCCTGCTGCTGCTGCTAAGTTGCTTCCATCGTGTCCCACTCTGTGCGACCCCAGAGACGGAAGCCCTCCAGGCTCCTCTGTCCCTGGGATTCTCCAGCTAAGAACACTGGAGGGGTTGCCATTTCCTTCTCCAATGCACGTATGCATGCTAAGTCGCTTCAGTCATGTCTGACTCTGTACAACCCTGTGGACAGCAGCCCACCAGGCTCCTCTGTCCACAGGATTCTCTAGGCGAGAACACTGGAGTGGGTTGCCATTTCCTTCTGCCAACAAATCCTAAACAAGATAAAGAAAAGTAAAACCACACCTTGAAAGATTATAGTAAAATTGCTGAAACCTAAATTAAAGAGATCTTGAAAATCTTAAACATTGCTAGAGAAAAATAACGTATTATGTTTAAAGTATAGAGAAAAATAACGTATTATGTTTAAGGTATCAGTGAGGCAGCTAACCAAAAGATTCCTACCACAGAGAACAGAGGCTGGAATACAAGCAAAGACACCATTAAAGTGCTGAAAGACAAAAAAAAAGAAGATAAATAAATGTCAAGTTAGAATTATAAATCTAGCCAAAATATCCTTCAAAATAAAGTGAAATAAAGTTATTTTTGATGTTATATAATCTGAGAGAATTTGTCTCCAGGAGGCTTGCACTACAATAAATGATAAAGGAAATTTGTCAGACTGAAGGGTAATAATATCAGGTGGAAGTTCAAACCTACATGAGGGAAGTATTTACAGGACATGAAAAATATATGTGTAAATATAAAAGATTATTTAATGCTAAAAATAAGATGCTGTTTGATGGAATTTATGATGTATGCAAATATAAAATATATAATAAAATAGCTCAAAGGATAAGAGAGGGTAAATGGAATTGCATGACTACAAGATTCTTACATTTTATGTGAAATGATATATAATAATATTAAATGCAAGTAGGCTGGCAGTAAGTTAAGAATGCATGGTGAAATACCTAGCAAAACACTAAAAATATCTAAAAGAGCAAAAATGTCATTGGAGGCATTAAAATAGAATACCAAAATAGGTTAGACTGAAAAGATTGCTTACTGTCTTTAAGATATACAGTTTAAATACAAAAAACAGCAGGTTGAAGCCAAAAGAGGAAAAGGTAACTGTGTAAATAGTAAGTATAAGAAAGCTGCTACTGCTGCTGCTAAGTCGCTTCAGTCGTGTCCGACTCTGTGAGACCCCAGAGACGGCAGCCCACCAGGCTCCCTCGTCCCTGGGATTCTCAAGGCAAGAACACTAGAGTGGGTTGCTGTTTCCTTCTCCAGTGCATGAAAGTGAAGAGTGAAAGTGAAGTCGCTCAGTCGTGTCTGGGTCTTCACGACCCATGAACTGCAGCCCACCAGACTCCTCCGTCCATGGGATTTTCCAGGCAAGAGTACTGGAGTGGGGTGCCATTGCCTTCTCCACAAGAAAGCTAGGATGATACTATTAAACTATCAGAGTTCTAGATGAAAAGTGTTAGAAGAGGTAAAAAGAACATTTTCTCATTCTAAAAAGGTTAGTTAATGAAGAAACCATAACAGTCATAATATGTATGTATTTGCTGATAGATCATCAAAATATGTGAAACAAAAACTGAGAGAACAACAGAAATTTTTTAAATCCCTTTCTTCAGTAATTGATAAAAAAAATTAAGCAAAATATTAGGAAGCACACAGAAGATTTGAACATTAACAACCACTTTGTTAATTTATAAAACACTACCCAAAAAGCATACGATATAATTTAATCAAGTACACATGATTCGCTCACCAAGATAGAACTGCTTGTGCACAGTAAAAGGCATATCAATAAATTCTATAGGATTAAAATCTTAAAGAATATGTTCTTTTTTTTAATTAATTTTTATTTTTTTAGTTTGTTTTGCTTTACAATACTGCATTCGTTTTGCTACACATCAACATGAATCAGCCACGAGTGTACATGAACTCCCAATCCCGACCCCCACCTCCCCCCTCCCGCCCCACACCCTCTCTCTGGATTATCCCCGTGCATCAGTCCCAAGCATCCTGCATCCTGCATCAAACCTGGACTGGCGATTCGTTTCACTTATGATATCACACATGTTACACTGCCACTCTGCCAACCCATCCCACCCTCTCCCTCTCCTACAGAGTCCAAAAGGCCGTTCTATACATCTGTGTCTCTTTTGCTGTCTTGCGTACAGGTTTATCATTACCATCATTCTAAATTCCATATATATGTGTAAGTATATGTTCTATGATCAGAACATGATTCCACTGTAAGTCAATAACAGTGAAATTCCAGAAAACCTCTAATATTTAAAAGTTAAATAGCATTCCTAAATAGAATAATCAAAAAGGAAATTAGAAAATAATTTTAACAATGAAAATGCATGTACAGTTTATGAGCTTTTATTGGATTCACCAAAACAATATGCACAACAAAAAACAAATATATAACTTTACATGGCTAGATTAGAAGAGGACAAAGGTGAGCAACTGTCATTTATGTTTCCACTTTAAGAAGCTAGGAAAGGAAGAATAAATTAAACCGAAAGAACTGGGGAGACATACATATAACAATAGGAGTAGAAATTGTAAAACAATAGAAAAAATTAAGAAAGCCAAAATTTGTTTCTTTTAAAAATTTAGTAAAATTAGCAAAATACTGACAGAACTAATCAATGAAGAAAAAAGGAAAAATATAAATTACCAACGTCAGCAAAGAAAAAGTGGTCATAACTGCATATCCTACAGAAATTTAAACAGTAATAACTGGATATTATGAATTACTTTCTGCTAATTAATTTGACAGCTTAGATGAAATAGTCAGTTTCCTCAGAAAATGTAATTTATCATAACTGCCATGAGAAAAAAAAAATAGAATATCTGAATGACCCTATTACTAATAGAGTTTGAATTTGTATTCAAAACTTTTCCACAAAGAAAATTCCTCCAGAGCCAGATGGTTTCACTGGCAAATTCCATCAAAACTTAAGTAAGAAATATTTCTACCAATGAAACACCAACAAATAAACTACTAGTCTTACACAAACTCCTTCAGAAAATAGGAGAGGAAGAAAAACTACTGAATTTATTGTTATAAAGTCAGTATAACCTTGATACCAAAATATGACATAGGATTATAAGAAAATTATCACCCAATATTTCTTATAAACATTAAAAACTTAAACATCTTAACAAACCATTAGTATATATGATCCAGTAATACATAAGGATATGATTCATTATAACCAAGTAGGGTTTATCACAGGAAAGAATGGTTGCCTTAACATTAGAAAACATAATTAATATAATCTACCATATTATTGAAATAATAGAGAAAACCATTTGATCCTCTAAATAAATGAAAGAAAGGCATCTGGCATGATTCAGCACCCATCTATGACTTTTAAAACTCTCAGCAAATTAGGGCAAGAAGAGAACTTACTTTATCTGACAAGGGGAATCTGCCCCCACACCTCCTGCTAACATCATATTTAATGCTGAAATACCCAACACTTTCCTCCTGAGACCAAGAACATAGCATTAATGTCTGCATCATCTCCTCTATTTAGCATTGCACTGGAAGTTCTCAGTTCAGTTCAGTTCAGTTCAGTCGCTCAGTAAGAGAACTTACTTTATCTGACAAGGGGAATCTGCCCCCACACCTCCTGCTAACATCATATTTAATGCTGAAATACCCAACACTTTCCTCCTGAGACCAAGAACATAGCATTAATGTCTGCATCATCTCCTCTATTTAGCATTGCACTGGAAGTTCTCAGTTCAGTTCAGTTCAGTTCAGTCGCTCAGTCGTGTCCAACTCTTTGCAACCCCATGAACCACAGCACGCCAGGCCTCCCTGTCCATCACCAGCTCCCGGAGTCCACCCAAACCCATGTCCATTGTGTCAGTGATGCCATCCAATCATCTCATCCTCTGTCATCCCCTTCTCTGAAGTTCTAGTCAGTGCAATAAGGCAAGAAAAGGAAATAACAGACATAAAGACTGAAAAATCTTTGGGAAAAATCTTTATGAATGATTGCTTATGGAGAAAATCTAAGAAATTTAATAAACAACTACTAGGGCTTTCCAGGTGGTGCTAGTGGTAAGGAACCCGCCTGCCAATGCAGGAGACACAAAAGACACAGGTTCAATCCCTGGGTCAGGAAGATCTCCTTGAGGAGAGCATGGCAACCCACTCCAGTATTTCCCGGATAATCCCATGGACAGAAGACCCTGTGGGCTACTGTCTACAGAGTCCAAAGAGTTGAACATGACAGAAGCAACTTAGCACACATGCTACTAGAACCAATAAATGAATTTAGCAGGGTCAGTTTACAAAACTCAACTGTGTTTCTAATAGCAATAAATAGTTAACAGTTGCAAAATAACATAAAAGCCACCCTGTTTACCATGATATAAAATGCTGAATAAATTTAGCAAAAGACATTAAACCTTGAGGAGAGAAATTTTAGACTTAGATGGAGAGAAGTTCATAAATTGGAAGGCTGCTGCTGCTGCTGCTGCTGCTAAGTCACTTCAATCGTGTCTGACTCTGTGCGACCCCATAGACAGCAGCCCACCAGACTCCCCGTCCCTGGGATTCTCTAGGCAAGAACACTGGAGTAGGTTGCCATTTCCTTCTCCAATGCATGAAAGGGAAAAGTGAAAGTGAAATCGCTCAGTCGTGTCCAACTCTTCATGACCCCATGGACTGCAGCCTACCAGGCTTCTCCGTCCATGAGATTTTCCAGGCAAGAGTACTGGAGTGGGGTGCCATTGCCTTCTCTGAAATTGGAAGGCTGCTACTGCTGCTGCTAAGTCACTTCAGTCGTGTCCAATTCTGTGCGACCCCAGAGACGGCAGCCCACCAAGCTTCCCTGTCCCTGGGATTCTCCAGGCAAGAACACTGGAGTGAGTTGCCATTTCCTTCTCCAATGCATGAAAGAAAAAAATGAAAGTGAAGTCGCTCAGTCGTGTCCGACTCTTAGTGAACCCATGGACTGTAGCCTACCAGGCTCCTCTGTCCATAGGATTTTCCAGGCGAGAGTACTGGAGTGGGGTGTCATTGCAATATGTAGTTCTCATACAACTATGACATAATGTTAATCAAAGGGCAGTAGGACACTTATAGAAAACCACAAGTTGCCTTGCACATTTTTATAGCCAAGCAAGGGACCTGGGTAGCCAAAACAGTGTTGAAGAAGAGCAAATTTGGAGGCCATATAGTACCTGATTTCAAGGCTTACTGTAAAACTAAAGTAATTAAGATAGTGTGGCACTGACATAAGACAGATAAAATAAAGTCTGGAAATAGACCCACAAATATATGGTCACCTGATTTTTGATAAAGAAATGAAGCTGTTGAGTGGGGAAAGCCAAGTCTTCAACAAATGGTGCTTGAGGAGCTGCTGGGGAAACATATGAATCTCACACCAGACACAATGGAGATGGATCACAGACCTCAACAAAGCCAAAACTGCAAAGCTTCTAAAAGAAAGCATAGGACAATTTCTTTATAACCTGCAATGATTTCTTACGGAAACCACAAAACCAGAGAAGAGAAAGCCCTGATGAATTGGACTTCATAAAAATTCTAAATCTATGGTCATTGAAATGACAAGACAAGACACAAACTGGGAGAATATATTTACAGTACATATACCTGACAAACACTTTGTGTCCAGAATATATAAGGAACTCTGACAATTCAATAACAAAATGATGAAAAAACTGATTTTTTTTTAATGAGCAAAGCCTTGAACAAAACAAAAGAAGATATACAAGTGGCCAATAAGGAATTGAAAACATTCATTTTACTAATAATATTCATCTTCAGGGAAATGCAAATTAAAGCCACAATGAAATACTACTATATACCCACTAGAATGATTAAAACTGAAAAGACCAACACCACCAAACAGTCATGGGTTATGAAGCAACTGAAACTCTTGTGTATTGCTATTGTGAGTGTAAAAATCACATAACCATTTTAAAAAATTGTTTCTTATACACACATTTATTGCATTCCCCAGCAATTAGGCACACACTTCCATTTGTAATTATTAACATGGGAAAAATGAAAAACATATGTCATTAAAGATTAGTACAAGAATTTTAATAGTGGTTTTATTCTTGATAGTCAGAAACTGGAAACAATCCCAATATACATCAACTGGTAAATGGATAAACAATTCTGGCATATTGGAATACTGGAATACTTTCCAACATATTGGAAACATAATGGAATACTTCTAATAAAAATTTAACAAATTCCCCAACATCATCTTTAGATCCAGTGCAATCTGAATCAAAATTCCAGCAAGTTATTTTGTGGATATCAACAAACTGATTCTAAAGTCTATAACGGAAAAGCCAAAGACTTCGGATAGCCAATACAATAAGCAAGAAGAGCAAAGTTGGAGGACCCAAACTACCCAGCTTCAAGACTTACTATAAAGCTACATACTTAGCAAAAGAGCAGAGAAATGAGGATGGAACACGACAGAGAGCCCAGAAACAGACCCACCTAAATATAGTCGACTGGTCTCAGAAAAACAATTAAAGACAATACAATGGACATAAATGGTCTTTTCAACAAATGGTGGTGGAACATTGTATATCCACATATTAAAAAAATGAATCCAGACACAGCCTTACACTCCTCACTAAAATTAACCCAAAATGGATCGCAGACCTAAGTGTAAAACACAGCACCATAAACTCCTGGAAGATCACACAGAATAAAACCTACATGGGGACTTCCCTGACGGTCCAGTGGTTAAGACTCCATCATGCTCCCAGTGCAGAGGGCATGGGTTTGATCCCTGGTCAGGGAACTAAGATCCCGCACGCTGCATGGCACAGCCAAAAGAAAGGAAAAAAAAAAAAAAAAAAAAACCTCCATGACCTTGACTATGGTGATGAGCTTTTAGAGGAAGTGACTAAGGCAGACTGAAATCCTTTTAGATTTTACATCTTTACTAGAAAAGTTCTAGGAATAAGGAGCAAATGGAGATTTCCAAGACACAACGAAGACTGCAATTTGGCAGGGTCACTGTGCTTGCTGAATCCAGATTTGCCCACCACTGGCCAGTCAATGCTCAAGTCTGAGGTCGAAAGCTAGGCTTGTAGAAAACTCCTAAGGCAGGACCTGTCTGCATTTGAACAAAATAGCAATAACTTTAAAGAATAAATGAGGATTCAAAATGACCCTCATAAATTGAGGAAACTGGATTAAACACAAACAGTTAAATTCCTACGAAAAAGAAATAACAAAATGTAGTGGAAGGAAGTGGTCTGCCCAGTGTGTACATTGTACCATAAAAGACTGGGAAACTATCATGAGCTCAAAGTGAACTAGAGCAACCCACAAAACCTTCTTTCTCCAAAGCTAATGCAGTAGTTGGAATATATGGTAAGGACCCATTACCTAGTAGGCACTCAGTAAATTCTTATTATTACTATTTACCAGTAATAACATGTGACAGAGAGAGAAAGTGAAAAGAGAGGAAGAGGGAAAGCAACCACCGCATCTCTGCAGTTGGTACAGATCAGAGCTTAATGAGAATTTTCATCTCTCCTTTTAAAAAGATAACACAATTAGAAAGGGTTACGTTTACAAAGACTCCTGAGAGTCCCTTGGACAGCAAGATGAAAGCAGTCAATCCTAAAGGAAATCAACCCTGAAATATTCACTGGAAGGACTGATGCCGAATGTCTAGTACTTTGGCCACCTGATGCAAAGACTCACTGGAAAAGACCCTGATGCTGGGAAAGATTGAAGGCAAAAGAAGAAGCAGGGTGAAAGAGGATGAGATGGTTAGATGTATCACTGTGAAATCCTGGGAGACAGCGAAGGACAGGAAAGCAGTCCGTAGGGTTGCAAAGCGTCTGATATGACTTAGAGACTGAAGAGCAACAAGAAGTTGACAAAGTCCTCCTAGTGCAGCTGGGGCTGGGAAGAAAAAGGCTGAGTGGTCAGTTTTCTCCAGCGATGTCAGCCAGAAGTGCCCTTCTCCCGGCCTCCAGACTGTAGGACCAGAGGCCAGCAGTTCGTGGCTTTACCTCCTCTCCCCAGGGGTGAACTCCAAGCCAGGAGTTGGCTGGGGAATTCACCTCCACCGCTGCTAATCTTAAACATCTGGAAGACCTGGGTATCACTGACTGGTGGAACAAAGTGGGTCTAAATGATGTCCAAAGCTCCTTTCCAGGTGTCTGATGTGTGCCTGTGAATCATTTATAAAGGTGAAAGGTGACCCATGTTATATCAATGCGTTTATATCAACTCCATCAATTCAGGCCGCTGTATAACAAACCACCATAGACTCAGTGGCGTATAAACAGCAGAAAGTTATTGCTCATAGTTTTGGAGGCTAGCAAATCTAGGATCAAGTTGCCGGCCGGCTCAGTGCCAAAACCAAAACTTCCTGGCTTGCAGGTGGCGGTCTTCTTGCTGTGTCCTCACACTGCAAAGAATGGAGAGACAGGAAGCAAACTCTCCCGTGTCTCTTCTTGTAAGGGCATTAATCCCATTCATGCTGCTGCTACTTTCATGACCTCATACCTCCCAAAGGCCTGCCTCCTAATACCATTACATTAAGGGTTAGGATTTCAACATGTAAGTTTGGGAGAGGGGACACAGCCCATAGTTATCTATTAAACATATCTTATGCCCATTGTAGAATTACCTTAGAAAATGTTAAATTAAATATGGAGGGAGAATATACAAAGGAACAGTTATGTGCTAAACATATAAAGAAATCTCTCACTTATGCATGTGCTTTTAATAATAAGATTATAGAAACTAATCATGTAATAGGTTTTGGAATTTGAGAGATCAAAGTCGATTTGAGAACTGTTACCAAAAGAGGTTATTTTCTTTTTAGAGAAATCTGAAACCTTCCTGATATTTATTTTGGCCATAGCAACCGGTGTCTAAGATGATGAACTGTGACTGTTCTTTTAGCCCGTGAGGTACCTTCCCGAGAGACTGCCTTTCCGTATCTGTTTAAGTCATTTGCCAGGATCCTGTCTGCTAGGAAAATGAGAAATCTAGTATAGGCCCTTTGTCTAGAGAAAAGTGGCCAGATCCCATTTCTCCAACTCTTAGGCACAGAATAAAAAATAACCTTGGAAGGCGTTTTAGGGCTCCTTGGACTCCCTCCTATGTAGATGCAATTAGATTGAAGGCCTTTGAGAGGTGTGGTGTGTCCAGTGGATATGGAGGGAAGACCTTGACCCAGCCTTCAGGAACCAACTGGTCCAACCGGGAATGGGCAGCGTTGCTGAAAGGGAGGAGGGGGCAGGAAGTTGTTTTACCTGAGGAGGAAATTAGATGTCGCTCTGTGCTGGGTGTTAGTCATTCAGTCTTGCCCAACTCTTTGTGACCCCAGAGGATGTCGGGAAGATCCCTTGGAGAAGGGACTGGCTACCCACTCCAGTATTCTTGCCTGGAGAATTCCATGGACACAGGAGCCTGGGTGGCTCCATGGGGTCGCAAAGACTCAGACGTGACTGAGTGACTAACACTTTCACTTTGTGTGATTGTACTCTCAGGTTAAAATACTAAATGAATCCAGAAGTGTAGATTGGAGCTTATGCCACCCCAGAACAAGGCTGCAAACCTTAACTTCCATATCCTTACAGCAGACAGAAAGGCCCTTCGTCCCAGAGATCATAAAGGAAAATTATTTGACCAAACTAGGAAGTCCGATCCCGTCTCCTGTTTGGTTCCCCCGGACTCATGCTTTCTGTTTTCTCTATCCCTGGATTCCATCCAAGCATCTCTCTCAAGGTGTTAGCTAGGTCAAGGTATCTCAAGCTTTTTTTTTTTTTTTGTAATTTAATTGTGATAAAATACACATAACATAAAATTTACCACTTTAAGCCTTCAAGTGTACAATCCAGAAGCATTTAGTACTTTCACATTTCTGTGGCTACCATCACCACCACGTATTCCCAGAGGTCTTCATCTTCCCAAACTGAAATTCTGTTCTCATTAATACCAAATTAATAAATTGCCATAGCCGATATCTCTGTTTCCTCTTCCCTCTAGCCCATGGTAACCACTACTCCACTTGCTGTCTCTATAATTTTGACTACTCTAGGGACCTCATAGAAGTGGAATCAGACAGTATTTGTCCTTTCATGTCTGATTTATTTCACTTTGCATAATGTCGTCAAGGGTATCCATGTTATACCATGTGTCAGAATTTCCTTCCTCTTTAAAAAGGCATTTTCTTTCCCTTTAAAACTGAATAATATTCCGTCATGTGTATAGACATTTTTATTTATCCAGTTATCCATCAATAGTCATTTAAAGTACATCTACCCTTTTAGCTGTTGTGAATTTCACTGCTATGAACATGAGTATACAAATATCCCCTCCTGCTTTCATTCTTTGGAGTACGTACACATCTCAGATTTCCGAACATAACCTACTCAGTCAGCCATACAGCACATCCTATGAGAGTGTATGTTTCAGATGAAAGTGTCACAAAACATTACCCACCATGACACTGATGTTTTCTATTCTTTGTATTTTTTTTTTTTAGTGCAAGTCAAACCATACAAATTCATTTTTGTCAACCCAGGTTCACAAAACATAGTAAGGGTTACTGACCAACAAACAAGATATTATTAATAACTTGTGCCAAGGGAGTGAGGGGAAAAAAGGGAATGTTGTGCAGGGGCCCTGCCACGTTTGTGGCCCCGGCTTGGTTGCTGATGAGAATGGCCTCTTCCAGCCTCCTCACAGCCTGGAGAGGAAGTTCTTCCTTCCCATTTTACAGGTGAGGAAACCAGGGCTTGTCTAAAGATCTGCCTCCAAGGAGTCTGTCTGCTGTGGGGCCTCTCTCTGGCCCACCCTGCCCGACAGGCTAGTTTATAGGCAGCCCTGCAGGACTCCCCTCAGAGAACCCAAGGCATTATATTAGAGCCAAAGAAAGCTTTGACTCAAGGGAGTGACAACTCAAAATTTCAGGACCCATTCACAGCCTCGCGGAACATGTGTTTGGAGTGAATGCTGTACAGGAAGGGTTATTTTGCGC
The DNA here is from genome assembly GCA_006408695.1 of Aepyceros melampus. Taxonomy (NCBI): domain Eukaryota; kingdom Metazoa; phylum Chordata; class Mammalia; order Artiodactyla; family Bovidae; genus Aepyceros; species Aepyceros melampus. The sequence continues at coordinate 273,633 of SJXQ01007567.1, read as the reverse complement.
CAGCCTCTAACTCAGCCAGAGAAGCAACTGTTCTTTCACTTGGTGATTAAGGTGGACAGTCTGTGGAAGTGAGTTTGGCACATTTGCAATGAGCTCTTTCAGTCCAAAGAGACATTCATTAGTACACTGGAGCTCCTCTGTATTCAGTGTGGTGGTAGCAATGGCAATATTTTTCTGAGTCACTCTGGCCAAGGGAGACTGTGGTAAATCAATAAATATTACCATATGTATTGATGGCAGTACGTAATCAATAAATATTGCCTGACATTAACAGACTGATTATGCTTCATCCAAATGTTTTCTTTCATAAAGCTGCTTCACATTCTTGTGTTGAAGCCTGGCCCAGCATTTAGAACATCATACTTATTCAGTAAAAGATTATTAGTGTGAGTAAATGAATGATTGCAGGGTAACAGAGAGGCTGGTTTGAATACATCCTCTGTGTATTTCGTAGATCTTCTTTCAGAAATACTATTAGCTTGATTTGCTCTTTCTTTTCTGTGGATTTTAATTAAATGTAAATCTGCAAAATGCAGAGCTTGTATATTTACAAACTGAGTTTTCCCCATCCCTCCCAGCCCCAGATCACAGATTCTCTTTGCACTCCCATGCCTCTCTCTAATGCTGGTCCCTTCTCAGGCAGCCTGGTACCAAAATGATACTCCCCATGCATTCAATGCCTACTTTGTGCCAAGCGCTCTGCCAGACACGTTGTCTTATTTTCGTTTCACAACAGTCCAGTGACGTTACTACATCTCGTATTATAGACGGGAAAGGCAAGGTCCCAGCGAGTGAGCCCTCCCAAGCTGGCGGTGGCAGATCTGAGACCCCTGTTGGAGGCACTGCTTTAGGTCTGCTGCAGAGAGCTCATGAAGTAGGATAGGAAGGAAGAAATCCTGTTTCTGAGCAAAAGGCTGGCATCTCCCTAAAAGCCCTGGTCATCTGCTCTCCCACCATAAAGTTTAGAGAGTTGTGGTCCACGGAGCCCGGGAGGAGGCTTGCGGGAGGAGTAAGGAGGAAGCCTGGTTACAGGCCAAGAGTCAAGCTCGTGTTTCTGCACAGTGATGGAGGTCTTGGAAGTAGCAGGGGCTGGAGTCTGGAATTCATCTGACAGTCCAAGAAGCTGGCAGAAATCAAAGGACAGTTCCCCAGGCCTGGCCCACCTGCTCACCTCAAAGGGCCTCTGCTGTTGGCAGAGTGTGTCTTGGTAAAGCAGTGTTCACATGATCCCCCTGAAGCATGTAAAGTATTTAAGCCTCTGCCCTCAAGTTTCTGCCACAGAGAATTCCATCTCCACTTTGAGCTTCTTAAATGACTGAACAGTCTTCCCAGGTGGCGCTAGTGGTAAAGAATCCACCCATCAGCCTGGGAGATGAAAGAGACACAGGTTCCATCCCTGGGTTGGGAAGATCTCCTGGAGGAGGAAATGGCACCCACTCCAGTATTCTTGCCTGGAAAATCCCATGGACAGAGGAGCTTGGCAGGCTACAGTCCATGGGGTCGTAAAGAGTCAGGCACAACTGAGCGTGCACACACAGACACACACACATAGAAAGGGACAGGGACTGCAGGAATAATGGACAGATGACAAAACAGTCACACTTATGCACTCATCCTTCTGTGTGAAGACGGTCATTCCTGCTTTAAAACTGATGGCTCTGTGGGATGTAAAGCATTTCTTTCAGATAGTACCATGGGGGTATATGTATCATGATGAAAAGGTTACAAATACTGAATTCTAACTGTAGACCAGACTGTGTGCTAATGCTTTCTAAACTCGGAGGGTTGTACAATATATAACAGTGATGCACAGACAGCTGGCGTGAACTGAACACAGGATCACCCTGTAGATGAGTCAGTTCCGTGAATCCTCATAGCACCTCGAAAACATCGACAGCATTAGAATCTCCCTTTTTATAAAGAACCCAGGCTCGGAGAGCTCACATAGGTGGCGTGTCCCAGCAAGGAAATTCCCCTAACAAGTGCTGGACTTGAAAGCACCCTTTCTTTGACACCGCCTCAGACTGCAGAAACGTGGGCTGCACTGTAGACCTAAGCACTGCCGGGCTCAGCAGCTGCTTCCAAACGCAAACAAATGAAGCTCTGCGTCACCAGATGGCGGGAAACCCGGTGACTGGGGACTGTTTCATTTGAAAGTCTGTTTAACACTAAATTGAGAGGATTGAGTGAGATTAATTGGATTGAGGGAGGGGGGGAGAGAGTACTATTCGTTTGCTTTTGGAGTTTTGGCAAGTAAGGAAAATGAATAAGCAGGGTGAGACAAGAAAAACAACCAGTAGTTGGGTAGAACTGGTGACCCTACAGCCTTACTTCTTGAAACAGGGTGATGCTACCTTCAGAAGCAGATTACTCTAAAAACAGAGGACTTTTAATGTGTAAATACATAAAATATCTTTATTTTTAATTTTGAAAAATTAGATGTTATCCATCTGACCACAAAAACAAAAAAAAATACTTTTTTCTCATGAGTCACTTGTGAAAATGGAGATAGTCTCTTAATTCTGTGAGTTTTGCTTTCCTGCTGACAGTTTTGGCTAGGTCACATGACTCTCACCCCTTAAATTTACTGAGCATTTACTGTGTGCGAGGCACTGTTCTAAGATTTTACTCGTATTATTCTCACAGCTCTCTGGGATGGTTATCCCCATTTACAGATAAGGGAAATGATGCGCTGAGAGGGTAAGTAACTTGCCCAGAGTCACACAGCGATTGTGTGAGAGAGCTGGGATTTCAACTCATTTTGCCGCCTGAGCTCATGCTTTCAACTGCACTTCGCTACTGCCTTCATTTCTGCCATCAGACTGCAGATTATTTCCAGATACTGAATATGACTGTGTCTGTAAACTGGAGAACAGCGCTTCTAAATTGTGTTATATCCCCTGGGAGTACTTCGATGTTGGAGAATACACTTGAATTAAGAATTAGCATAATTAAGGTGTTTATCTTATCTTTAAATGTCTGTAGCATATCATTATTTTTATCTTCCCCTCGGAATGTCCAAGAGGTGATCATTTCATTACGTTTTGAAGTACATTTGAATTCTTCTTTTTTTTTTTTTAATCATTCCGTTACCAATCATGCTGTACAGCCTTAGAGTCAGAACAGCAGAATTCAGTGCCTTTGAAAGCATTAAATTCAAGGTTCAAATTTGGAAAAAAAGTGAGCCATTAAAACGCAGGTGTTTGTATGGTCTCTGTTGCTTGGATAAGATCGCATGTTGCCTGAGGGACCAATTTCACAAGTTCTGGATTCAGGTGATCCTGGGTCAGCCCTGGAACTCTGAGTGGACTCCTTCAGTATCAGGACATGGTACCCTCTGTGGATCTTTTATTCACACTGGATTGGTCAAAAATAAACTGAAGCAAGGCCGTGGAGAATGTTGTACCTAGACCAGAGGCATTCAGAAGGACAGCAGTGGAAATGCCTCTTCTGCCAGGAGTTGTCAATGGAAATCTTTGTTGTTTCATGTCCCTCTGTTTAACTCTAAACTAGGATTGCCAGATAAAATACAAGACACCCAGTTGCCTTTGAGTATCAGCTGAATAAGGGATGGTTTATGAGTGTAAGTATGTCTCATGCAGTATTCGAGACGTGTGTACCACGTGCTTAGCCGCTCAGTCGTGTCCGACTCTTTGTGACCCCATGGACTGTAGCCCACCAGGCTCCTCTGTCCATGGGGATTCTCCAGGCAAGAACACTGGAGTGGATTGCCATTCCCTTCTCCAGGGGATCTTCCCAACCTAGAGACTGAATCCAGGTCTCCTGCATTGCAGCAGATTCTTTACCATCTGAGCCACCAGGGAAGCACAAGAATACTGAAGTCAATAGCCTATCCCTTTTCCAGGGTACCTTCCCGACCCAGGAATCGAACCAGGGTCTCCAGCATTGCAGGCAGATTTTCTACCAGCTGAGTTATCAGGAAAGCCCCATTTGAGACATATTTACACTAAAAAAAAAAAAAAAAAAATGGGTAGGGGGGCATTTTTTTTTTTACCTGAAATTCAGATTTCACTGGGGATTATGTATTTTTATTTGCTAACTCTAGCCAAGTCACACATAGACTGTAGGTCCAAGTGAACTCTAATTTAAATATATAATTTATCAAAGAATAGAAGAGAAAGAGGGGAAAGATGGGAGAGAAGAGAGACAGGAGGGAGGTAAAGTTGTAGGAGAGAGAGAAAATAAGAATGAATTCAGGCAATCTGCCAAGCAAAATAACTAACATTTGCAAGAAAGAAATTCTAAAACAGGTCATAAGATGGAAAAAGTCTGTTTCGCAGACTCTTTGGCCTGAACATTGGCCAAAAGAAGGGAAAAAAAAAAAAGCAGGCATCCTATTAACATGTGAATACCAAAGCTCATCCAGGAGTGGAAACATTTGGAATTTGAAGGTTCTTAGTTTTCAGCTTGGTTAGAATACCCCAATTCTTTATTAATTGCAAGGAGGATTTTGCTTTTTCAGTGAGATGCTTCGGTAATTCTATATCAAAGAAAGCTAACTTCCGTTTATGTAACTAAGATGTGTTTGAAACTTCATCGGTCGTGTTTTGCTTGCTTGCTTACGCTGACATGCAAAAAAACTATCAGATGCCAGACACGGAGGAGAATTTACCTGTTTAAAAATCACACAGTTCTGCTGTGAAGCATGAAAATGGCTTTTTTGTTGTTGTTGTTAAGTGAAAAATATTAACTGACAGCTCAAGTCAAGTCTTTTTTTTTCTTTAATCTCTAACCAGACAAATTACTATAACCAAGAACTCTCTTGCCTTAATCCTGGACACGTCACAGGCATGACACTGTTCTGTAGGAGATGGCTTTTTAACTGTGGATGAGGGAAAATAACCTTTGGAATTTTTAGGATGTTATTACAAGCAAGTTTACTAGTTTTTGACTTACTAAGCCACAGCTGGAGCCAGCCTTCATCGGGGTAAGAATATTTTCATGCTACTATTATCTTGTTCATATTTCAAGCGTAGGATTATTATGTTGGGGGGAATATGGCCTTTGAGGCGTGTACTGTCTGTTGAGAATGCAAATGTGAATGTCCTATAAAAAGAGAGAGAAACTGACAGCTTCCGTCTGTGCCGTAAACTTAAAAGACTCCAACAGATGAGGCATTGGGGCTGTTGGAGCAGGGACTGGATCACACCACCATTTTGGATAAAAGAAAATGTTTCTCTGGGAGGTATTAAAAGGGCTGGGCTTGCAGCCTCTGTCAAAGCCAGACAAGTATGTGTCAGGCTCTCATTCTGTAGTTATTGTTGCTGCTGCTTTAAAAAAAAATCGACAGAAGAGAGCAGGGAATTTTCAGACCAAATTAATTATGAATCTACTTGATCAGATTTTCTTTCGAATTAGTGAAATGTGGCTTTTTCTACCACCTCGTCTCTGTTCTGCATCTTACTGTTTCTTTCATAAGGTTCAGTGTGTGGTTAGTTCAGAGAAAGAGCAATGTTTTTCTATATGCTTTCCCTTAAAGAAGCTGCAAAAACAGTTCCAGAGCCAGTCTCTCCCCAACGGGCAGAGCTGACCTCTCCACCGGCCTGGCTGCCTTGGAAATGCACTAACAAGTCGCAAGGAATCACATCAGTCCACCCGCAGCAGCCAGGCTGGGAGCAGGCGCTGTTTTGATAGGAAAAATGTCCGGAGGAACTTGTCAGGTGATGTCAGCAACAGAGAAGCAGTCTGTATGGTGACTTCAGTGTCCTTCCTGACCAGGTTGCTTTTTCAGTCCCATCTCCTCACTGTGGTTCTTAACCAGGGTGCACACCAGATCTCTCGGGGAGCTTTTGGAAATGTCAGTAGCTCTGCTCTGAGGACTTAGCGCCTACCCCTGTCATTCTGATACACGTCTTTGGTTTAAAACATACTTGGAGGTCTCAAACCCAGATCACCATAGGAATCACTGAAGAGGCTTTACAGTGCAGATTCCTAGGCCCCCTCCACCAGAAATTGTTATTCACTGGGGCTGGGTTTGGGCCTAGGAATCTGTATTTTTAAAGTTTCCCAATTAATGTTGCTGATTAGTCAGATATAGAAACCCCCTAGGCCCCAATGGAATCACACATATTTCAACAACAGAAGCATTGTAGGTTAAAAAGAAAAGTGATCATGCGTTCAGAGGCCTTGAGGCAGCGTCCTGTACTTGCTTTGTCTCCACCTGAAATTTCCCCCTAGCTTTGCGCCTCTCTGCTTCCTCCTGACCCATTTCCCTTCCCTGACCTCATCTCCTCCCTCTGTCCTCCCACAGGCCCGGTTCATCCTTTCCTTAGTACTCTTCCTCCCAGCCTGCAACATTCTGGTATTTTCCCAAACCAGACCAAATAGCCAATCCCATCAAGTGTTGTGACTGCCGGGCCCTGATGCTTGTCCTTTCTCTCCCATCCTTGGGCCTCCCGTGGGCCCTCCTTTCTGACTTCCTGTCCTCTGTGTCTGGCTTCTGGCATCTGGACTTGTGTGCCACCATGACCTCTTTGTCCCGGGCCAGACCAGTGGCCCTTTCCCAGCCCTAACTTTCGTGACATCTTTGCAGTCCGTGGCCTGTGGCTCATGCCTGCTTTGAACCATCTGCTCTTGGCTGTCCAGCTGCACTCCCTTGATTTGTGTTGTGTGTTGTTGTTGTTGTTCTTACCAACGTTCAATTTTGGATCTATTTCTTTTTCTCAGCAGCCTCCTAATGGGGATGTCATCCATTCCCACATCTTTTACTCTCCCGGCTGTCCAGGAGCCTCCCAAATCCAGATCCCTAACTCTCATGTCTTCCTCGAGCCAGTCTTTCCAGCCAGTCACCAAGACCTCAAAGTCATGTGTTCAGAACCTCACGTTCCTCTCCATTCCACCCCACCCTGAGATCTTTCTCGTTAGTGCTGCCACCCAGAGTCAAAACCATAGACTCTATCTCCTTCCTTAGCTCCAGAACCCAGTCATTTGCTGTATCCTTTCACGTTCTAATCCCATAGCTTCTCCTGCATATAATAATTCTATTCCTTTACATCTCTGTAGCTATACCTTTGTTCAGGCCTTCCCTGCTTCGTTCCCAGCCCTCTATAGAAGCCTGATCTTCCTGCTACCAGTTTCTTCATTTATCTAAAGTACATTTCTGATCATGCCAAAATGTGACTTCGCCAGGGATTAGCACACTGGCCTGGGAACATAATACATTCCATGATCTGGAGCTGCGTACTTTGTTCTACTAACTGGATGATTTAGGGGCTCGAAAAGCAATGAAGGGCTAGAAACATGATTAGTCGCTCGTTGGTTTTAAGGTGGCAGTCCATGGGGTCTCACAGAGTCGACACAATTGAAGCGACTTGGTGTAAAAACAAATCCTAAAAGTGGAGCTCATGGTGGGGTCCACAACTTCTGAGACCAGCCCTTTATTTTACCCAATTATAGCCACAGGTATGATACTAAATATTGCTTCTGACCATCTGCCTAGAGCTTTTATCATGCATCTGAGATCTGAGCTATAGTGGATGGTTATATTCTTATGTTTCTTTAAACGGTAAGCCCAATGCCTATACAAATGTTATTGGTACAGGAATGGCTTGAGACCTCAAGGTCATACCTCAAGTTCAGGAACCACAGGGCCTCATATTTTGGACCCAGACTTCTAAAGCTATATGCTGGTCCCAGGGTAAACTGTAGGATAAAGGAACTTAAAATGGAGGTAAAATTTCTATACTTCAAAGTGGATGCCAGTAGACTGATTTATCTATGTGTATGGCACTACCTAAAGCAACCCCTAAGGAAACTATACAAAGTACCATATTAAAAAAACACTATGAATAAATCAAAATGATCTGAGAAATGTACTAGTTAGTCATATGAAGAGGAAAAAAAGAGGAATAGGAAGCAAAAGGAAAAAACAGTGTACAATGGACAATATGGCAGAATTATGCCCTAACATTGTCAGTAATCACATTAGATATGAGGGGTCTAAATACAGAAACTAAATAATAGAGACTGGTAGAGTTGATTTTTTTAATGACCCAACCATTTACTGTCCACAAGAAACTCACATCAAACATGATGACATAGGTAGATTGAAAGTAAAAATATCAGAAAATACATCATGTAAAAACTAATTTAAAAAATCAAGAGTGGCTATATTAATATTAAAAAGTAGATTTTATAGCAAATAAAATTACTAGGGACAAATAAGGAAATTACATAAAGATAAAAGGGTCAACCCACTAAGAAAATATACCAATTGGAAATGTGTATGGAGAAATAACAGGACTTCAAAATACATGAAGCAAAAATTGATAGAATTGGAAAGATAGATAGACAAATCCATATAGTTAAGGATTTAACCTACTTTAAGCAATTAATAGACTATTAGTCAGGATATAGATGGACTGAACCAAACCATCAAACAACAGGATCTAATTGATGCTGATAGAACACTTCACCCAACAACAGTAGGATACACAGTCTCCCGTGGAACATTCATGAAGATAAGCCTTATTCTGGTACATAAAAAAATCCTTAACAAATCTAAAATAATTGAAATCATAGTGTGTTTTTTCACCATAACAGAGTCGTGGAAAGACAACAGGAAAATTTCCAAACACTTGGAAATTAAACAGCACACTTCTACATAACCCATAGGTCAAAAAGGAAATTTCAAAAGAAACTTATAATATACATAGAAAGAAAAATTACAACATACACCAAAAAATGACAGCGTATCAAAATTTGTAGGATACAGCTAAAACAACACCAATATGTAAATTTATAGCATTAAATGGACTTCCCTTGTGGTTCAGCTGGTTAAGAATCCTCCTCCAAGGCGGAAGACCTGGATTTGATCCCTGGGTTGGGAAGTCCCCTAGAGAAGGGGAAGGCTACCCGCTCCAGTATTCTGCCCTGGAGAATTGCATGGACTGTATAGTCCATGGGGTCACAAAAGAATTGGATGAAACTGAGCAACTTTCACTTTCACTTCACTTTCACAGCACTAAATGCTTATGTTAAAATTGAGTAAAGATCTGAAATCGATTATCTAAATCCTACTTTGAGAAACTCAAAAAGCCAAGACAAGCAGAAGAATGGAAATAATACAGCTAAGAGCAGAAATCAATGAAATCGAAAACAGGAAAACAATAGAGAAAATAAGCAAAAAGCTGGTTCTTTGAATAAATTTTAAAAATTCTAGCATGATTGAAGAGAAGAGAGAAAACGCAAATAACCAATATCAAGAGTGAATTGGGAGTATCACTATAGACCCTACAGATGTCAAAAGGATAAGATAATCTTATGAACACTCTACACACATAAATCTGATGATTTATGTGAAATGGACCAATTCTTAGAAACAACAGATTATCAAAACCAGCCAAGTTGAAATACTCAACCAGAATGAAGTGAAGTGAAAGTTGTGCAATCATGTCCAACTCTTTGCAACCCCATGGACATAGTCCATGGAATTCTCCAGGCCAGAATACTGGAGTGAGTAGCCTTTCCCTTCTCCAGGGGATCTTCCCAACCCAGGGATCGAACAGAATAGCCCTATAACTATTTAAGAAATTTGTTGTTTAAAATTTGCTTCCCCCCTGAAAAAAAAATTTCCAGGCTCTGATGGTTACACTGCAAAATTTTACCATATGTTTAAAGAAGAGTTAACATTAATTTTATATATTCTCCCCGAAAAAGAAAAAAAGAGGGATCACTTCCCAAATCACATGAGGCCATTTCCCTGATGCCAAAGCCAGGCAAAGACAAAACAAAAGTGAAAATAACAGACCAATATCTCCCATGAACTAGACATTTAATAAAAGTTTAAAGAAAATGTTCACTTAAATCTTACATTGTATAAAAAGACCATGCTGATGACCAGGTGGGATTTATTCCAAGTATGCAAGGCTGATTCAGTATTCAAAAATCAACCAGTGTAATCAACTATAGCAACAGGCTAAAGAAGAAAAGGCATATGATCATGTCAGTTGATGTAGAAAAAACATTTGATGAAATTTAACACTCGTGCATTATAGAAATTCTCAGTACTCTAGGGGAACTTCCTCAGCCTTGCAAAGAACATTTGCAAACCACAGCTAACATCATACTTAATAGTGAAAGAGGGGATGCTGTCCCTATAAGACTGAAAGCAAAATAAGGATGCTTACTGTCACCACTCTGATTCAGTGTCAGACTGGAAATTCTAGCCACTGAAATATGGCAAGAAAAATAAGTATAAGACATATATTGCAAAAGAAGAGGTAAAACTGTGTCTATTTGAAGACAACATGCTTGTCTATATAGAAAATCCCAAAGAACCTTTCAAACAGAACTAATGAACAAGTTCTATTATATTACAGGATAGAAGATCAACATACAAAAATCAGTTAGGTTTCTGTAGCTGACAACAAGTAGAAACCAAATTAAAATATACAATCCTATTTACAGTTGCTTCAAAGAAAATGGAATGCTAAGTGCAATTCCAACAAAACATGTACAAGGGCTCTATGAGGGACATTATGAAATGCTGATGCCTGAATGTCTAAAACGTTCTCGCATGTTGTCTACTGACATGTCGATCAGAATCAGGAGGTATTCTCTTCTAGCAGAAGAGTGCTAACTCTGATCTGTAGTAAGCCTTGGAAATTGCTGGGTAAATGTGTAAAAGATTAAGTGCTCAAATGGATAAAAATTACTGGCAGCATGGATACTGATAAAGTTTTCCACTGTCTCAGTATCAAAAGCTCAAGAATGCCAGATTCCCCAAGTGAGCCAGGGGGCTTGGATTGTTTTTCATGAAAGCAGCTAGCCAGGATCAACACCCTTGGAGTAGAGCTTGAGGTGGAATTTCCAAATCCTGTAAACACTATGGTGACAGCTACCCAGCACCCCAGTGCTGGAGAGCCCAAGGCGTGAGTCACAGGCTGACTCTTGGACAGTCAGCAGGGGAGAGATGCCCAGGTTGGCCCCAGCACTCCATCATTAGTGGTGTCAGGGAGACACGTAGCCATGGGATGGGGAAATGAGCTTTAAAAAAAATAATAATAATAAGCTGCTAAAATAATAGTCCAAAGGCAAAGAGGAGAGGTTCCTGGCTAGAGATTGTTGTTGCTTAGATTAGATGAGTTTTCAAACTGGGAAGAAGTTTAGAGATGGTCTGGTTCTTGGAACTTTGGGTTAGATCCAGAAACAACATAGCATTGCCCAGTCCTGCAGATGATACACACTTGGAATTCTATTTTGAACAGGCTGGGAATATACAGAGAAGTTTCAGAGGAAAAAAACATACATAGAATGCTAGAGATGAGACCTTGTCACACAGGCAGTAGATATATTGATGGCATGCAAGTTCAGAGTCATGTATTTGTTTATGACTGCACTTATGTTAATAGGATAGTGACTTTCAAAGCACTTTATCACATTTCTTCAACAACAACCTATAAAGAAGATTGGGAATTGCGTTCTTTATTCACATCATAAAGAAGCCACAAGAAAGTTCATGGCTAAATAGTTAACATCAGAACCAGGAGGAGAATTCAGATCCTCAAATCTACCAGTCATCAGCTCTGAACATGTGGCAGAGCTGCCAAACCCTGAAAAACAGTTATCAGGACTTGGATCCTTAGTAGGACCTATTTTTTTCTCTTATATTCATCCCAAGGACCTTTCTCTCAGAACAGAATGCCTTGCTTATTTAAAACAAAAGTAGCCTTTACAGTAGAAGTATGTCCGGAAGCATAACTCATCATCTTATTCATTGCTCTCTCTTACCACATTTTCCTTGTCGACCTGAAATTTCCATATTTTCTTTCTCTGTAAAAACTCTGGGCTCTTAACAGTTGGTCTTTGAGTTGGAGTCTATTTCAAGGTAGAATATCCACAATTCCAAACACACCACACACACACACACCCCCTACTCCCACATGCAGGTCAGGGATGGGCAGAAGGCCACCTCATGCCACGTACACGTCTGCTCAGCTGCATGTGTGGCAGGACTCCACGTGGCACTGAGAATTCGCAGATTCGCAGGAACCTGACCTCAACTCTTGTGAAACGTACCCTTCACCTGCTTTCCCCTCCTTCTTCCAGTCTCTACTTCAAAAGAGCCAGGTGGGCTTTATTTCCTGGAGGTGGGAAGAAAAATTGAGTTGCGAGACCTAACACCTTCAAATCTCCATGGCAGCGCAGGGATCTCAGAAGAAATAGATGGTGGAAGAGAAGAGCAAAGAGAGCAGAGAGGCTGGCCGCCTTCTTCTCCATGGCCGTCAGTAATCCGTCCAGAACATAGACATTACACGCTGTGTCATACATGTGCAGACCTTTCATTAGTCCAAGCTCTGGGCTTCCAGAGACCACGTGTGTGGCGCATAAGGGAGAACAGTATAGAACAGTAACAAGCAAACTTGATTCTCTTTCTTTCGTAGAAAACAAAGTGGGATAGATAAACTGTGCATGTTGCTGGCATTCCCCTGGATTATGAAAGCATAATACCTTCTCTAAAGAACACAACTTGAAGTTTAAATGACAGAAGCACATGATCAACTTGGCTTATAGGTGCTTACTATTTGGCTGAGATGCAGTCATTTTAGCTTCTTGTGCATAAACCACCTGAGACTTGATGCCGTTACATGACGGGATGCTGGTAGGAGGACATTGGAGATGGGTGTGATGTTAATGAAATTTTTTATAGTTCTTCTGAGAAGCCAAGATTTTAGGTGATCATATGTCAAATTGACTTCTCAGGCAATTCATTTGAGAATTTTATCCACACCCCTCACTAAAAAAACAATCAGTTTTGTTTCAGTGGGCTTGGATGGCTAACTGCTGGGGTGGGGGCGGGGGACACCAGGCTATGAGGAGTGGGTGCCTCCACGGCGAGGCTAAGTTCTGGATGACTCATGTTTACTAAGTGCCTTGTTGGCATGGTTTGGGCTGTCACCACACACATGTCATCTTTTCAGAGATTCTGGAGAATTCTTTAGCCAGAGAAAAGTGACCCTGTGATGTTTATTTTTGCAGATACTTTATTTCGGCTTCTTCATCGGCTCCCTTATTTTATGGCATTCAAGTGTGTATAAGTGCTCACAGAGTCTCAGGATTAATCGTTACAAATGAAATCCAATCTCTGACCAATAAAATCAAGTGAAAATGAAGGGATGTGTTGTTAGTGTGAGAAATCTCTTTATTACGGTTGTAGAAACTAAACGTATTCATTTATAATGAAAAGAGTGGGGGCAGGGATAGTCCCACCTGCTCCATGCCTTGAAGCTACAGGCACGCATGTAAAATCAGAGTTTTTACGCAGAAACTCTTACTCCAGATTTTCCCTTGCAGTTGCAGGGCACGCTTCCAGCCTTTCTCAAAAGAGCTAACTAGAGAAGAACATGTTTGTGCTCATAGATAGGGCACCTGGCCTGAATCCCCTGGTTGTTGGGAGGCTGATGAATTACTGGAATCAGATTGTCCGGACTAGAAGCATTGAGTCTGTGAGAACCCCGCCAGGGAGGCTCACCCAGCACAGAGCTGGGAGTAGGGCCTGCCCCCGCCCTGCCCAGCCCTGAGGCCCCTGGGGAATCTAGGGCTGCACTGCCCAGTCCAGGAGCCGCCAGGCACAGCTGGCTGTTGGGACATGGACAGTCTGGACTGAGAAGGTTGTGAGTGTAAAATACACTCCAAATTTCAAATATTGGTACAAAAAAAAGTGAAAGGTCTCAGTAATTTTTTATTGATTGTTAGTGTTAGTCCCTCAGTCGTGTCCAACTCTTTGTGACCCCATGGACTGTAGCCCGCCAGGCTCCTCTGTCCATGGAATTCTCCAGGCAAAAATACTGGAGTGGGTAGCTGTTTACTTCTCCAAGGGATCTTCCCAACCCAGAGACTGAACCCAGGTCTTCCGCATTGCAGGCAGATTCTTGGCCATCTAAGCCACCAGGGAAACCCTTTTATTGATTACATGACACTATTTAGGATGTATTGGGTCAAATAAAATATATTCTTAAAATTATGCCATTTCTTTTTATTTTTTTAGCACTACTACTAGAAATTTTAAAATCACCTAGGTGGCCACTTGATCCATCTGTTAGAAGGTCCTATTGTAGGCAGTCATCAGGTATGTGAGGGCGGACAGGGAGGGGACTTAGAGAAAACAATGCAGATGATTTCAAGCTGAGGACTAGGCATTTCTCTTCTTAAAAGTCCTTGTTTGCCCCACCAGCTTCTTCTGCGTGGCTTCCTTGGGTAGCTTCAGCATCCATCCTGCACCAGCCTGCCAGCCCCTCTCTTTGCACTCTACCCACCTCTGCCCACAATCCAGACACCCTGCCTTCTATGAGGCTGAGCAGTTCTCCCTGACCCCTCCACTTCCTCTACTCCAGGCACTCAGCATAACACAAGAGTCTTTGCTCAGCAAGTCCCATCCTTCTTAAAAGGCTTTCCTTTAAATACCAACCCACAGTCTCTCTCTCAATCCATAAAACACTTGCGCTTTTAAAAATTCCTCTGGCAGAACCGATTGAAAGTGATGTGCGGCTTTTATCCCACCCGCTGTGACTATCTAGTCATGAGCGCACCCAGGCCCTGCCTGGGATGGTATAGGCTGTGCGGTGTAGGCATTGGTTTGCTTTCCTAAAATACAAAGATGTTCTGAACCCAAAACACATCCAGACCTGAGGGTTTCAGATAAGGATTGTGGACCTGTTTTTCCCTCCCTTAAAATCTGGCTTCTCCCTCTCCCAGTCTCCCATCAAGTCCGCCCTAAAGACCGTCTTTCTGAAAGACGGGGCTAAGCAGGTCCTTGTCCTGCTTTCAGTCCTTTGACGGATGCCCGCAGCCTGCAGGACTGGAGCCCAGCACCTTCCAAGGTGTCCAGGCTCCTCATCAGCTGTCACCTGCTGCAGACTTGGTCCTCAGACAGGGGCTGGGGGACTCAAAAGACACTTGAAATACCATCTCTGACCTCAAAGCCGAGAGGTAAAGCTCTGGGAGCCACAGTGAACAGTAGAAGAATTAAGTGCCTAGGTGAATGAAACCAGCCACAGGTACAAGCAGAACAAGAGAGGGAAGAGGCCAGAAGCACCCAGCCTGGGCTCCCAGGTCCCGGGCATGGGGAGGAGGCAGGCAGGCAGGTGCAGTATGGCGGTGAGGGGACAGGAGAGGGAAGGAAAGGGGTGCAGTCCCCCGCTGCCTCAGCTGGGCGTCTGCCCTCCAGATACTTACTGAGGCCAGGCCTATTGCCTGCCTTTCCAGGGGGCCCATGCCAATGAGAATTAAATGAATTCCCTGTGTTTGGTCATTTGAACTGATTCCTTAGAGCCATATAACCAGATGTTGAAGTTCATTACTTCCATCCTGGTGTCAGTTAAGAAAGCGGATTGGAGCATGCTAAACCCAAGTATAATCTGCCAACGGGATTTCCCACCCTCCCTCACCCCTGGATTACTCGTCAAGTTGCCAGAGGAATTAGTGGTGACTCTTTCATACCCTTCAATTTAGTTTCCATTTATTGAGATCCACTCCATATGAGGCTCTGAGCCTACACTGATATAAACCCTCATTTATTCTATGATTTAAAATCTACAGAATACTTTCATCTACATTATCTTATACAACCCTTTAAAGTTGAGGGGATGTGTATTATTTATTCTCAATGTATATTCAGAAGTGGAGACCTGAAAGGGTTAAATTACTCAGGGCCATAGAGCTAGTAAGTAAGTGACAACGTTAAAAGTCAAAAATTAACTCCAGACCCAGCACTTTTTTCTGTATAGGTGTCAGCCACTTCCTATTCATATCATACATAACTTGAGGGATTCAAAGCTTTCTTGTAAGTAGACAAGTTGAACGTTCGAAGGTCATTGAGGAGGTGTGGAGGCCTGCTCACAACTGACCCAGAAATGCAACTGTTCTTATTACTTCTTAAAACACTGTTGACATTGTTTAGCCTCTTTCTCTCATGTATCTTAAGTTAGGCTGAAAATCAAAATGATACCCCAAATTTTTGAAGGAAAGGTTGACCCAACCGTGTGAAATGGCAGAGTGGATCAGGGGAGGCTGAAAATACTTTGCAAGAAGCAAGAATGACCCGGGGTGCTGGCTCATGAAGGGAGATGCCCTCTTGTGGGGACCTGGGAGGCGGGCAGTTCTGTGTAAGTATTTAGAAGATAAATCCCCTAGATCTGAAGCTGCAGTAATTCTCATAACAAGTGATAAGCTTTTGATAATGTTTCATTCCTGGGAATACAAAAGCCTTCGTTCACCACATTTTCTTTCAAATATGCCATTCTGAGAGAGTGTTTGTGTTATCATTTATAGAGCTGGAAATGGACAGCCACCAGATCACCAAGCTGGTAAAGAACACTAGAAAGGAGAGCCTGAAATTGCGTCCCTTACACACCACGCCCCAAGCTTCCTCTGGGCTGCCAGTGAGGCTGACCGCCCAGGGCCCACTCTGACCATAAGCACCCTGTGCTTACACCTGCCGCCTGCTCAGTGGGGTGAGAAAGTTGGTTTCTCAGGCTCTTCTGTCCATGGGATCCAGCCATTCCCTTCTCCAGGGGAACTTCCCAACCCAAGGATTGAACCTGGATGTCCCACATTAAAGGCAGACTCTTTAGCATCTGAGCCACCAGATCAGTGGGGTAAGAACAGCCAATGGGTCATCCCTCAGAATTTGACCTTGAGCCCACAAAATCTTTTGTTTAAAGCACCCGTCTCCAGTTTCTTGACTGGAGGGTTTGTTTGTTTGTTTTTGGTTATGCTGGAACCTAGTTGCTGTCTCTAGTTGCAGAGAACTGGGGGCTGCTTTTTGTTGAGATGGCCCCAGGTTTCTCATCGCACTGGCCTCTCTTCCTGCAGGGCACAGGCTCTAGGCACAGGCTTCAGTAGTCGTGGTACTTGGGCTCGGTAGTTCAGTACTTGGGCGTGGTAGTTGCCGCTCCCAGACCCTAGAGTGGGGGCTCAGTAGTGTGGTGCACAGGCTGGCTGCTCCGAGGCTTGTGGAGTCTTCTCAGATCCGGGGTAGAACCCTGTCTCCTGCATTGGCAGGAGGATTCTTATCCACTGTACTGCCAGGGAAATCCTTGCCTGCAGAGTTCTGAAAAGCACATATTTACACAGTGAAAAGGCTGGGTTTTATGTATCTAAGATACCTTAACATTAGAAATAATGATGGGAAAAGAAAGAGGTATTATGAGTGCTGTACTTACTACCAACCTAAATGTAAATAAGGCACCAAAAATCACTGGCTTTCGTGTTCATTCTTTAAATTAATGACTTTATTTTTGAGTAATAAAGGAAAGCTAGAAGGAAGTATTTACTTGGTGTCATAAGATTTAAAAAGTCATTTCCCACTTGTCAAGGAACCAGCAATAAACGTAGGGCTTACAAACTGCAGGATCTAGGAGGCAATGCCATTTCTGTAATATCCCCTAATGCTTTCATTTTTCTTTGGTTGAAATCACCCTGGCTTCTGAAAAAAGGAAAAGTGTAAGTATTTTTCCTTAATAGAAAAAGCTTAGAATTACTGTAAATGATGATCACAGGTAAGAAATCCTAATGTATGTAAACTCTTTCAATATGAAAATTAGACTTGAGCACATCTGGTTTTGCACTATCTAAGAGTGGGAAGAAGGTTTCTTTCCAAGAATATGACTGAAATATACACAGAGAAAAATAAAATTTTCTTGCACAATCACATTTAGAGATACCCATTTGGAGAGATGTTAACGTTCCTATCAATTAATAGACTTGAGTTGCAGTAGAACGGAATTCTCATCGTGACATCGTATTAGCCCTTTTCTCCTGTTCTACTGCCCAGCTATTCCCCTGTAACCACAGTGGTCTATTTCTGTTCATTTGATTCAGTTGAGAATCTGTTCAGTTAAGTTCCTGCTCTGTCAGGGGCCCCATGCTCAGCCCTGGAATGACATGGGAATATGACATTCTCAGCCCCTGCTCAAATGACACTGGCCCTGAGGGGCTAGGGGGTGAAATGGAGAGAGAACATTTCTGTTCAAGGTGTCAGGAGCCCTGAGAGAGGGCTGTATCTGGATAGGCTCAGAGCCCCGCAAAGCTGCAGCAGCTCCAGCCTCAGGAAGCTTTGATGCCAAGCCCCCTTGCACCATGTTTCACCTGGTACTGGCCACCTGACTGGTCCACAGGATGCGAGGAGTTACATACATCATCTTGGCCCTTCAGAGCCGAGGAGGAAGGAACCCCTAGTGCCCAGCCAGGACAGGGGTCCGTGGTGGTGCTCAAAGATGGGAGACCAGAGCAGGTGGACAGTCTGGTGGCTTCCTAGAGGAGCTTATCTGAGCTGGACCCCCAAAGGTGTGTACAGTTCAATGACAGAGGAAGGGGCAGGCTGCGGGTGAGGACACAGCACCCAGAGACTGTAGGATATGACTTGCTGCTCCTCCTCCCCTCTCCTCGAAAACTCCTCCGGGACCTTCATCAGCCCATCCTCCTTTTGCTACCTGCACCTCCCAGGCACAGTCCCCACCTCTGACCACCACAAACTGATAAGCCTCAGCATCTGAGCCACCAGATCAGTGGGGTAAGATCTGCTGCGGTTGATGACCATAAGAGCAAGAATAAGGAACTGCTGCTGAAGAAGGGATCAAGACCAAGGGATCAACAGAATTCACTGCTCTGTCTCCTGACCAGAGGGGCCCCCTGGCCTAATGGGGGACCTCTGCAGAAGCCAACACTGGATTTAACAGCTGGGGGGTTTTCCGTGCCTTGGGACTCAGTTCTGCAGGGGAAAGAGTTAACAGTGCTTGAGATTTGCAAGAGGCAGTCTGGGCCCAGAGAGGTAGGTTGTGGGCCCTGCAGCGATGGCCACACCCTCCCTAGGTTTCAGCAGAGCTGTTCTGACCTTGCTCTCCAGCCAGCTCATCAAGCCTTGGGGACTGATGACCAGTCACTGCTTCCAGAAGTTCCCAAGGAGAAGGGAAGAAGGCTCTGCTGAAAAGTCTTTAAAGGCTTCTGAATTCTAGATAACATTAACCCCATGTTAAACACTAAATTAATTGAATGAACTTAGCCTTTCCCTGGTTCCTGAAAGTAAGAAAGTGTTAGTTGTTCAGTCATGTCCAACTCTTTGTGACCCCATGTACTATAGCCCACCAGGCTCCTCTGCCCATGGAGATTCACCAGGCAAGAATACTGGAGTGGGTTGCCATTTCCTCCTCCAGGGGGTCTTCCTGACCCAAGGATCAAACGTTTATCTCCTGCATTGAAGGTGGGATCTTCACCCTCTGAGCCACCCCTGGTTCCTAATCGCTAAGTAAACATCCTCCTGAAACACAACCTCCCTCAGAATGAATTTCTACCTTTTATCTAGCAGCCCTCATCCCAGGGAGCTTTCCCTTAAGTCCAGTTTTCTCCTGACCCTGCAGGGCTGTCCACATGCACTGTCACAGCCTGCTTCCCTCTGGGGGGCTAAGGTGGCTAAGGAGACGTTTGAGGCCTCTGCCCCCCTGCACAGGCTCTCCTCTGCTAAAAGGATTGGGCTGCCAGTGACAACACAGTTTATCAACCACTAGCCTCCATTGTCACCAGCTCCTCTCAAGTCCCTTTGCAGAGGGTTTCTCTAGTGCAAAGTTCATTCACGGCCTCAGTCCCCGGACAGTGGCCTGAGGTAAATGTCTTTGGGGAAGGCAGGTCAGAGGAAGCAGAGAAATAGTCCAGGGCAGGGGTGTGGGGAGAAAGGACACAAGGGCACTGTGTTACCAGATGCTTCTGGTAAAACCCTGCCCTGGACCACAGGCTGCAGGAGTTCGGCCTCCACACGTAGCTCAGGTGGAGTTTCGTGACGGTGTCTGCATCTTTCATGAAGATAATTTGGGCACAGATATATTGCAAGATCCCTCATAGAGCTCTCAGAGTACCCCTGAAACTCACACTCAGCTGGGGGGGACACAGCTGTGATGGGGAGCCTCCTGGGTTAGAGACCAGCCTTGGGAACCAGGCAGCCTGAGATTTCCCTGGAACAGGGAATGCAGTGCAGGTGGGAGGGAGGGAATTCTGGTTCAGATGGTCCGATGGGGAGGGAAAAAGGTGTTACGGGGGCCTGACAGGGCTAGAAGGCACTTGCTCAGCCTCAGCTTTCTGAGGGCCTGGTCCTCAAAGCCACAGTCATGGTCAGTGCAAAGTGAGTACAGGGGAGCAACTGCCATGAGTTGAGGCCAGGCCATGAGGAGGTTTGTGTACTTTAGAAGCAGCAGGAACAATATAGATTTGAGATGGACTGAAGCAAGGTGGGAAATAGAATCTAGAGGAGTGATGAGAGGGAGACCTGGAGTGTGAGAAGGGGTGGAGACAGAAATGGGTTCAAGAGAAAGCTGAAGAAGCTATAAGGAGGACAGAGGGGGAGCCAAACCCTGCGCACAGATGAGCAGGTGGACATGGGATTCAGCAGTGAATGCTGGATTTTAGCTGGGGAGGTAGTGGGATCTGGTTTGGGGCATATCATAGTGGAGGATAAGGTCACAGTGGTCATCCTTGGGAGAGATGAAGAGATGAGAGGGTGCAAGAGATCAGAGAGTGGGGGGCAGGATCCTAGGGTTGCACCAGCTTCTGAGGAGTGGCCAGAAGGATGGATTCATGAAAGAAGTTCAGAGTAAAGAGGCCCTCAAGAGGCCAGAGAGCCAGAGAGCACCTCTAAGAAGGAGCATCACGCAAATGTCACATACGTCAGCGTGACCAAGCAAGACCAAGAAACAAGTGTGTCCCCTATCCCCTAACGGGTTATACCTGCATATGCAGACATCTGTCATCTGGAAAAAGTTCTACTCTTGCTAGTCAAGAGTATGCATGCTTTGTGAGGACTGAAAATGACTCTTTGGCCGGAATTTCACTACTTTGCACAGATAATAACCAGCCTTTGATTTGTGCCTGTCGCTGGCATGGACACACATTGCAGCTCCACCCCTTAGCTGTGTCTACAGACTATTCAGTCTAGTACATTTTGGGGGGCACACACATGGGGGGCATGCCACATGTGCGTGGCATGCACAACTTTCTGGACCAGGGACCCAGGGATTGAACCCATGCCCCCTGCAATGGGAAGCACAGAATTTTAACACCTGGGCCACCAGGTAAGTCCATTGTTTGTCCATTTTAAAGATGAGGAAACTGAGAGAGCAACTCAGTTCTTTGCACGAGGATGCACAGCGCGTATGTGGCAAAACAGCCATATGGATCCATCAATCAGGCTTTCTGACGGCAGGGCTCAAGCTCTTAATTACTATACATACCAGTTAGAGTTTGATCTGGAAAAAAGAAGCCACTTGAGGTGTTTCAAGTAGGAAGACACTTAACACAGGACATGAGTGACCTCCAAGTCCATCAGGAGGGTTAGGTAAGCTAGGTGAGGGGCCAGCTGGAAATCAGTGATCAGTTCTGGAAAACCATGGATGAAAACTGCCAACAGTCATCTCAGATGTCTTGGTGTCTGCAGGTGTTATTCCCAAAAGGATCCTGGAAGCCTCTCGAAGAGTCTCATATCTACCACCTGTTGGAGCTTATATGCCTGCTTCCACTGCCCTAGTGCAAACCTTCTGTTACCCTTCCACCTTCCAGATCCCATGCAGGCGCCTCTCACTTGTGACATCTAACCCAAAACCCTCCAGGCAGGCAGAGGTGAGATGGCTGGATGGCACTGTCAACTCAATGGACATGAGTTTGAGCAAACTCCGGGAGATGGTGGAGGAGAGGGAAGCCTGGTGTGCTACAGTCCATGGGATCACGAAGAGTCAGACATGGCTTAGCAACTGAACAACAGCAACAACTGTGCTGTACTATCTTGAAGAAAGCTTGGGGATTTCTCCAGAGACCTTGAAAGGCAGGATGCCCTATGGAAGCATCTCTGCTTCATCCCAGAGGCTGAAGCCAGAAGATGATCTCAGATGTCCTAGAACTGCCCATGGTTGCTGAAAACAACCACTAAGGATTCTAATCCATTAACTCATCAGCAAGGGTGAGTTATGCCTTACCCTAGGCATTCAGGAAGTGCCCACCTCCCTGGAAACGTTCGTCTTCAAATGCAAGTTGGGGGAAAGGTGAAGGCCTTTGAGCTGATACATGGTCTTTATGCAATGCACTAGTTCTGTACAAAGTCAGATAAGATGTGGAGATCGCAGGCGGCTTTAATGAAAAGGTGCGCATGTGTTTGGAACTAGGCACTGGTTTTCAACCCTGGCTGAATACTACCTTCATCTGGGATGCTTGCCAAAAATATCAGTGTTGGGACTTCCCTGGCAGTCAGTGCTTAAGAGCATGCTTCCAATGCAGGGGTGCAGTTTCAACCCTTGGTCAGGGACCTGAGATGCCATATACTGTGCGGCGGGACAAAACAACACTGACGCGGTGCCCAGTCTAGGCGCAATTAAATTAGCATCTCTGGGAAAGAGGCCCATGAGTCAGTGTTTTAGCACCCAGGTAGTGCTGACCTCATGGATGAGAAACCCCTAGGAGGCTTTCCAGTTTCCAGTGTGCTTTCACTTTTATCGTCTCATTTGTGTCTTGATTTCCATGCCTTTTTATTAGCGGACACAGTAAAACTCAGAGTTTGGGACTTTTTCCAAGGACCAGAGCTATTCAAGATATTCCCCTCTACAGACTGTCCAGTTCGCTGTGTTATATGGTGGTTCCTATGTTTGGCTAAAATGAGAATCATCCTGGGAGCTTTTAAAATTCTGGATGCCCAGATTGCATCCCAAATCTATTACATCAGAATGTGGGGGTGGAGTGGGAGCCTGCCATTGATATTTTTTTAAAGATTCCAAGTGGTTCCATTGTGTAATAAAGTCTAGAAACCACTGTGTTAGGCCATACTCAGGGAACATGTGACATGAGTGTAGTTCAGCATGCCTGCCTTTACTTATTAGGACATTATGCTCAACTCTGTTTCCTAACCTTCACAGTGTATCTATTCAAATAAATCTGTTAATTAGAGGCTGTCTCAGCAGTCAACTTGTCAATAGCAATTGCCACAACAATGCAAAAACTAGTATTGTGAACAAAAGAACACATCTTAACCTGCCCGCCCTATGTATGACCCTTCCAGATTCAATACATCCTTCCTGTCAAGAGTTATGAATGAAATAAGCAAACCACTAGTTAGGAAACAGAAATAGGCAACCAGGTTTCCAATTTACTGACCATCAACATTTGCCATCGCTGACTAGAGCCCAGTCGGTGCAGATCTCATTTCTCTTTCCCCTCGGGGTAGGTACACAATCCCCTTCTAAAAGGTTCATGTAAAGAAATGTCCGTGGTCAAGTCTAGGCAGCATAGGAAACTCCAAGTTCCCAGTCAGGGTCCCCTGACCTCTCTCCCAGGTCTGCAGAACTTGAATTCATCACGCCTTAGAAACCTCTAATTAGAATTAGATGTATTAGAATCCTCTAGTACCAAAAACATTAGTTCAGAAGCTAATTTTCTAAAAGTCCTTGTAACAGACAAAGATGGGAATTTTAAAACCAGCTTTGAGGAGCAAGCCTTCCCTATTAAAGTACTCTTTCTAAAGTCCGACTTGTTTTTGATAGAGATGATCAAGTCCAGCCAGCCCTCTTTCCCTCTTATTCTTTCAGGAGGAAGCAATTTTCGAGTCTAATAGTTCTGAGAAAGCTACTTAATAATCTACAGTGTCCTGAAGGGAAAAGAGAGAGCATTTTCTTGTTTTCCAATCATCCCAACTGTGTGTTGTGCTTGCAGCTTTTTGGGTGGAAAGAGGCCTGAACTGTTCAAGGAAACTGGTCATAGCTGCCCAGATCCCCCCGCTAGAACTGCAATTCCAAAAAAAGAACAGCCAGGCACACTTTTAAAAATAGGTAACTAAAAAAAAAAAAAAAAACTGGGATATTTCAAATAACTTTGGTAAGATGGGTCCATACTACATCTAAGAGAAGCGGGGACATGATCAATGAGAGAAGAGAGTAGACAGACTTCCCTTGCCAAGTGGTCAGCATTTTACACAGCGTATTTGCAAAGCTGCCCCTGCTCCGTTTTCCAAGGCTGTGGCTCCTGAATGCACATCCTTCTGTGAACCGCCTGCAGCTGTGCACTGGTTTCTCCTCACAGCTCTTCTATAAGACACTGTGGTGTGTCGGGTCCCGAGCAGACAGTGTCCTCAGAATTGGGAGCAAGGTGGGTCACTGACATATTTAACTGGCCTTTGGGGTCCCTGTCCCCACCAGGAATTGTCAGCAGGGGGACACATTTACATCTGTTCTGACCAGAGCCTTGCCTTTCTCCTGCTCAACTCCTCCACGCTCTTGAGTTATTAGGGTCTTTACCTTCACAGGTTTGTCCAGTGTACCCCGTGGGGAAGGAAATGTAGAGAAGAGAGACCCCTGAAAGAGGCAAACAGGGGCTGAAGGTTGGGGGCCAGGGACGTGAAACTTCCTCGAGATACAAACAGTCCTCACCTACTGCAGAAGCTCTGAGCCGGTCTTGTGCAGTCTGGCAGCCACTGGCCAGAAATGACTGTTGAGCCCTGAAAATGTGTATGTTATCACATTGAAATGATAATGGTGATTTATATATATTGAATATGTTGTAAAATTAATTTTACCTGTTTTTATTTTTTTCCCACATAGCTATTAGAACATTTTAATGACCTGTTAGGCTTGAACTGGGACATCGTAGGTGGCTCAAGTTGTAAAAAATCTGCCTGCAGATTCGGTCTCTGGGTTGGGAAGATCCTTGGAGGAGGAAATGGCAACCCACTCCAGTATTCCTGCCTGGAAAATAACATGGACAGAGGAGCCTGGCGGGCTACAGTCCATGGGGAGGCAAAGAGTCGGACACAACTGAGCACAGCTTACATTCATATTTGCTGGTTAATGCATAAACTCTGAAGTCATGCATAAGGAACTACAGACAGTGGTGACTTCGGGGGCAAGACCAGGAGTAAGGAGGTAGGGACAGGAAGGAGGGAGACATTCCCCTGGATAGTTTATCTTTAGTGGGAGTTTTGAGCCGTGTGTGTGTGTCACTTTTCAAAAAGATTACCATGGGAGTGCAGGATATAATCTCCCTCCATCCCCAGGCCCACCATGCCTGGGGATCACCTTCCTCGACTCCATCTGACCCCTGCAGGAGTCTGAAGCCAGCACGGCCCTCCCCCTCCAGTGCTATGCTCAGAGGCTCACTGGGTCACCCGTCTCCATGCCTGGCTAACCCAACATTCTGAGGGCAGGTACAAGCCTTGGGAGCTTGTATCCAGTGAGTCAGGCTCAGCTGGCCGGGTGAATGAGCTCTTTTCCTTAGCAGATGTGGGAGTGAGTGAGAGGAGTTCTCCCTGGTTCTCTCTAGGATCCCACCTTTTCAGTTCAGTTCAGTTCAGTTGCTCAGTCATGTTTGACTCTTTGCTACCCCATGAATTGCAGCACACCAGGTCGCTGAGGGTCGGACACAACTGAGTGACTTCACTTTCACTTTTCACTTTCATGCATTGGAGAAGGAAATGGCAACCCACTCCAGTGTTCTTGCCTGGAGAATCCCAGGGACGGGGGAGCCTGGTGGGCTGCCGTCTGTGGGGTCACACAGAGTCGGACACGACTGAAGTGACTTAGCAGCAGCAACAGGCCTCCCTGTCCATCACCAACTCCCGGAGTTCACCCAAACTCTTGTCCATTGAGCCAGTGATGCCATCCAGCCATCTCATCCTCAGTCGTCCCCTTCTCCTCCTGCCCCCAATCCCTCCCAGCATCAGAGTCTTTTCCATGAGTCAACTCTTCACATCAGGTGGCCAAAGTATTGGAGTTTCAGCTTTAGCATCACTCCTTCCAAAGAAATCCCAGGGCTGATCTCCTTCAGAATGGACTGGTTGGATCTCCTTGCAGTCCACAGGACTCTCAAGAGTCTTCTCCAACACCACACTTCAAAAGCATCAATTCTTCTGCGCTCAACCTTCTTCAAAGTCCAGCTCTCACATCCATACATGACCACTGGAAAAACCATAGCCTTGACTAGACGGACCTTAGTCGGCAAAGTAATGTCTCTGCTTTTGAATATGCTATCTAGGTTGGTCATAACTTTTCTTCCAAGGAATAAGCATCTTTTATTTTCATGGCTGCAATCACCATCTGCAGTGATTTTGGAGCCCTCAAAAATAAAGTCTGACGCTGTTTCCGCTGTTTCCACTGTTTCCCCATCTATTTGGCATGAAGTGATGGGACTGGATGCCATGATCTTCGTTTTCTGAATGTTTAGCTTTAAGCCAGCTTTTTCACTCTCCTCTTTCACTTTCATCAAGAGGCTTTTTAGTTCCTCTTCACTTTCAGCCGTAAGGGTGGTGTCATCCCACCCTTCGGCCCAGGTCAAACTGGGAGAGATCTAGGGAGGAATCCACACCGGGGTGTGTCTGAGTGTCGGGGCTGCAGGCCCCCTGACCCAGACTGCAGGCCCCAGTAAGTCTTCAGAGGAGACTCGAGGGACCATCCCACAGGCTCTCTGCTCTCGGTGGCTGACTCGAGATTTAATAAACCTTTGTGGGCAGGAGGTTACGGCCTAGCCCAGTGCTTCTGAAAGTGTGGCCTCTGGCCAGCAGCCTCTGCATCACCCGGGGACTTATTATAAATGCAAATATGGGGGGAGCATTCCCACACCTGGAGGCGGGCCCAGCCTCTTGTGTCTTAACAAGCCCTCAGGTGTCTAAGAATCGCTGGCCCAGCTTTGAGTCCCAAGGCTTCTGTGCAGGGAATTTCCTGCTGCCCTAGGCGCTGGAGGTCAGAGCAGCAGGGCTGCAAGTTTGCTTTCCTTTGTAAACATTCTGCCACAGCACCTCGGGGTCCTTGCTGCCCCGGAAGACTGATCTGGTGAGGAACTGCTCAGTATACTTGGCCCCCAGCTCCTTGTTTCAGTTACTTGGAAGAAAGTCCTGTGACTACGTGCTTTTCTAAATGTGCCTTTGCAGTGGAGCTCGGGGACACATTGTTCCTTAGAAAGAATGACAGCTCCTGCAGACACAGAGTGTTTAAGGGGACATATGCTTCCAGTGCTGCACGAAACAGAGCCTGGAGCACTTGGCGAAGGCTTGCTGGGGGTTCTCGGCAAATTGCTGTACTGCTCTGCTCATCATTTAGCATATGTGCCGTCTGATTTTATTTGTAGATGCTCTTAGGAGAAAAGAAAAATATGAGTCTAGTTTTTTTAAACTACCCCAAAGCTGATAGATGTGTGTTTGGGATCACATTCCACTATAATAAGGAAGAATCTAGAAAATATCTAGAGACAACAGTTAGTTTGTAACAGAAGAAAGAACACTTCTCTGGTCTCGAGCCAGATAGGGAGCTGTCTCTACCTCCTGGTCCAGTTCTCGTGACCACCTGGCACAAGAGCCTTTGTTCCTGGGAAGATGCTCGGTTATTATAGACTCGGTGTAGCTGGTGCTGGCTGGCAAGGCTCTGTCCTTCACACCGTATCACACAAGAGATGTTTCTTATTGTTGTTCAGCTGATAAGTTGTGTCTGACTCTTTGCGACCCTGTGGATTGAAGCATGCCAGGCTTTCCTGTCCTTCACTATCTCCTAGAATTTCCTCCAACTCATGTCCATTGAGTCAGTGATGGCATCCAACCATCTCATCCTCAACTGCCCGCTTCTCTTCCTGCCCTCAATCTTTCCCAGCATCAGGGGCTTTTCCAATGTGGAAAAGGTGATCCCAAAATATTGGCATCAGGTGGCTAAAATATTGGAGCTTCAGCTATAACATCAATCCTTCCAGTGAATATTTAGGGTTCATTTCCTTTAGGATTGTCTGGTTTGATTCCTTGCTGTCCAAAGGACTCTCAAGAGTCTTGTCCAGCACCACAATTTGAAAGCATCAATTCTTTGGCCTTCTTTATGATCCAACTCTCACATCTGCACATACTATTGGAAAAACCATAGCTTTGACTATACAGATATGTCAGCAAAGTGATGTCTCTGATTTTTAATATGCTGTCTAGGTATGTCAGAGCTTTTCTCCCAAGGAGTAAGCGTCTTTTAATTACGTGGCTGCAGTCATCATCCACAGTGATTTTGTAGCCCAAGAAAATAAAATCTGTCACTGTTTCTATTTTTCCCCCATCTACTTGTCATGAGGCAATGAGATTGGATGCCATGATCTTAGTTTTTTGAATGTTGAATTTAAGCCAACATTTTCACTCTCCTTTTTCACCTTCATCAAAACCTTTTAGTTCCTCTTTGCTTTCTGCCACTAGGGTGGTGTCATCTGCATATCTGAGATGTTTCTAGAAATAGTCAAACACTCTGTAGCACTCTACCATCTAAAAGCACTGCCGTGTTCATTTTTATGTAAATTTAAGAACAACCATGTGAAATGTTTCACCTGACATGTGAGGAAGTAGGCATTCAAAGAAATAACTGGACTTCACTCCAGGCTCCTGGCTCCAGTGTGGAACTTGGACCCTTTAATCAACCTGGCAGTTTTACTTTTAAATGAGTCAAGTCAACTCAGATCCAGGGAACTCTCTAAACTCCCAACAGTCTAACTGGACTTTCCACCTGTTGGTAGAGGCAGAGAGTCAGAATTTAGAGCCACAAGAGTTTGTAGAGTTCATTTTATCCCAGCTTAATTTTAGAGCTGAGGAAACCATGTCCAGAATGAGTGAATGATTTGCCCAAGTTCACAGAGCTGGTTAGGGACAGAACTCAGACTCAGTGCTGGCCAACCCTATCCCACCACCCACACTCCAGTGCCACAGGCTGTGTTGATTTTCACCTTCCTTTGATTTTCACTTATTCTATATTAATGTATTGATACTAGATATTAGACCACCCGGGCTTCCTGGAGCTCAGATGGTAAAGAATCTGCCTGCAATGCAGGATATCTGGGTTCAATCCTTGGGACAGGAAGATCCCCTGGAGAAGGGTATGGCAACCCACTCCATACTCTTGCCTGACGAATCCCATGGACCAAGGACCTGACAGGCTACAGTCTGTGGGTTGCAAAGAGTCGGACACAACTGAACAACCAAGCACATACACGCATGAGACTATCTGCTTGACTATCTCACCAGGGTCTGGCAGGATTCCTAAATGGGGTTGGCTTTTGCGAGGGTCTTAGGTGGTAGGAAATGAGATGCTGTTCCCTAAGGAAGACAGGCCTGTATCAAGATGGCAGGTAGACTCAGTAGAAGAAAAGGACCATTGGAACTTAATATCCTTAAGAGAAAATGAAGCCATACACAGAAAAGCTATAGGACTCTTTCACCCCGGAGTGAACATGGATGAAAGTGTTCCGAAGACAGTTTGCAATTTCATGAACAGCTGGAACCAATCCTGGAAAGAGGGGATCCAGAAAGACTTGTGTGAGCAGATGGCATCTTCCCATGAGCCAGCGTTGCTTTGAAAGATGTCGACGTGACACCTGGTAGGATAGACTCAAAGTTGGAAGAGTCTCGGCCGTCTGCATAGGCCCCCCTTTGTCTCGTTCCTGATCTCTACACTGGCTTCCAGACTACGTTCCCTCACTTGTGACCTGGATGTGCTACACCCCCAACTCTGGCTGAGCCTGCTCTAGGCCACCTGGGTTCTCAGTTAACTGGGGAATAGCACAATGAATTCTTCTGAACAAACGCAGAGAGGAAGGGCGTCACCTGTTAGTGAAAATAAGCCCAGGCAGATGGTAGCGCTAACCTTGACAGAGCAGTGGACTTCAGAAACAAGGAGATGAGTTTTATGTTCCCCTCCCTTGTTCCCAGCAGCAGAGAGGAAGGCTCGGGGAATTCCTTCAGAGGGATGAACTTGCATGACAGGTAGGTTTAACATGCCACAGCTAATTGTTAGACTAGATATTTGCATATGTGATATGTTTAATAGGGAGTCATAAGCATTTGTCTTTGGCTTTAAATCTCAAACAGGTGGAGATCGTAGAAGCACCAGCTATAGAAACAAATCTGCAAACCAAACAGCCCAATTAAAAATCTGATTTTTAAGAAGCCATTAAGAACAGGAAATGAACGTTAAAGGACTAAAGGATTCAGATCTGATAAAGGCCCCAAATGACAAGCAATTCCAGGGAAATACTATTAATTAAAAACCACTGCTGTGTGAAATGACTGCCATCATATTTGAAGGTAGTTAATGTGGCTGTTTGCAATACCTGTGTAAAAAGATGAGCCCTAGGAGCAACTGGCCATCTGTGAAGGGTAGGCTACTATTTCTGCTTCCTGAGGAATTGTGGACATCAAAAATATAAGCGGCAGCCACAACATAAAGTTGTGTGTGAGAGAGCTCAGTCATGTACTAATCTTTACAACCCCACAGACTGTAGCCCGCCAGTCTCCCCTGTCCATGGGATTTCCCAGGCAAGAATACTGGAGTGGGTTGCCATTTCCTCCCCCAGGGGATCTTCCCCACCAAGGGGTCTGCCTGGCAGATTCTTTACCACTGAGCCAGAGCTACCATCTTCAAATATTAAAGTTGCAAGTGCATGCTTCATACTAAATTACTTCAGTCATGTCTGACTCTGCAACCCTCTAGACTGTGACCTGCCAGGCTCCTCTGTCCAAATTGCAAGGGTTGTATTGAAATCCTCACTTTTCTGACAGCCTTACCTTCAGATGAGGCAATTGAGTTCCATGAGAATTAGTTATGCCAGACCTTCAAAATGTTAAGGCCCTTAAAAATGCTGGTACTGGTTTGAATGTAATGTGTGAAAAGAGCCAGCCCTGGAAGACAGTATGCTTTCCAAAGATAGGTGCCCACCACGAAAGAATGCGGAAGATGGAATGAGTAAGTGATTGGGAGTTTGGATGGTAATCCTGCTGTCAGTGGTGAGGCAGTGTTTTCATTCATCCTTCACTTCCAGAAACAGAGCGGTCCACCCGGGTGGCACTTGGCAAACTGTGAAGGGAAGTGTGTGTACTGGGTTCCCCATCAGAACTCAGAGGCAAATGACCATACACCCTTTTCTCTGCACAGCTCCCAGCGGACCCTTTGTACAGGTGGTATAGCAATAAAACAGTGCAGGAGACACAGATTCGATCACAGGGTCAAGAAAATCCCCTAGAATAGGAAAAACACTCCAATATTCTTGCCTGGAAAATCCCATGGACAGAGGATCCTGGTGGGCTATAGTCCACGGGGTCACTAAAGAGTCAGACACAACTGAGCGTGCACACACACCAGCTGCTCAGGGGGCATGTTGTAACCTTCCTGGGACAATAATTTTAAGAAACTGTTGACATATTGTGCCAGTGAGAAATGAATAGAATCTGAATCTCTTAGATGTGTGTTTAAAACAGAGTCCTGCCTCAGTCCTGTCAGGGTCCTGGTTCTCAGCTGTCCGACCAGACTCCACCGTGAAGGCGCCGGCAGGTGCTGACCAGAGGCAGTCCAGCCACAGTGGACAGTTCCTCAGGCACTCGGGACGTGAAGGCCAGGCTTCGCTGCACCTCTGGCTGCACCTCTGCTCTCTGGCCTTCATGCGCAGAGCTTCATTTTATCAGCTGGTTCATCTCAGCGTCCCTACTGTCATCAGACTGTGAGCCCTGATAAGGGGCTCTGTCATGTGACCAGCCACAGGCTCCAGGACATATCTCCTGTGCCTCGGCCTGATGGCTGTGCTTTTTGCCCTCTGTAGACGTAAAGTCACATCAGATCCATCAACCGTGGCAGCAGTTATATTCTGAAATATGTTCCCCCTCCACAGTCTCCAGAAAACGTCATCTTTTCTTCTCAGGATGGCCTGAAAATAGAACAAATGGCTTACTTTTAAGGCATTATTACAGAAACATCTTCTGTCCCAAATTGTTGACACATGCAAGTTTCCTAAATGCTCCAAGGCTTTATCCTCAGAGGTAAAAGAGGAATATTCATGAAAAATGAACATGTGTTGAATGTTGGTTCTGACCAGCTTCTGCACTAAGCACTTTCCAAGGATTGTGTAATGATTTCTCAGGAAACCCACTGAGAAAGGACCTGCTGAACGTAAAGCCAGCATTCCTCCCAGGGTGGTCTGACCTCAGAGCCCATGGTCTGACCCCTGAGGACCGCTGCCCCGGTAGCATCCACCTCAAGGAGATGCTGTGGGATTGAATGAGCTCACGTCTAGAAAGTGCTCAGCAGGCCTGCCACTTTGGGAGCTGCTACTGTTGGACAGGGGCTGGGATACCTAGGAAGGCACCACAGGGATGTATAGGGGAGGCCAAGGGACCTGGAATGGGGGAGCCTGGTGGGCCCAGCTGGAGGGGTTTAGAGATGCAGGCGTGCCTGGGGTGCCCTGCGAGCCAATGGTGCTATAGCACAAGCCCTCCTCTTCCACCCCAGTCACCGAGCTCAGTGCTTCAGAGTGTCGGAGTCAGCCTTCAACCCCTGCCCTGAGTCCTCACCAACACTTAGCCTGCATTTTCTTTCACTCTTGGTTTAAAGCTTTTGTTGTTATTTATTGTTGTTTAACTTACTTAAGCTCATCGATTTCCTTTAGAAAACAGATGATAAGTATGTTGTCAATGAGTGGGACTGGAGTTGGGAGCAGACTGCTCTGATGGTGCATGTGGATGTGGGTGGAGGGTGGCCTCCAGCCACAGTCTGCACCCAGTGGGGACAGTTCTGGGGGTCTTAAGTGGTCCCAGCTTTTCTCTTTTCCTCTGTAACCTCAGATACTCTTCAGGTCCTCTTCAGGCTCTCTAAGAAGCCACATTGACGTTCCCAGCATTGAAAGGGACAAGCGCTGTGCTTTGGAAGTTGAGTCCCAGGGACTCTGCTGTGGCCAGAACAAAGCAGAAGGGCTGGGCGTGTTCTCGGGGGCCTTGAGCCTGAGTCGCCTCAGCACGTGCCTGCTGGCATCTGAGCTCCGGGTGGTGGTGACCATCTACAGAACTGCAGTCCCGGTGCTGCTGGCAGCCGGCTTGCCGGGTGCTGTGCAATGTGATAAGCTGTCGAACTCAGGGTTCCCACCGCCAGTTCCTCCTATTTCAAGACATTCTGGACTTTAATTGGATTCTCAGAGGCAAACGGCCACATACTCTTTTCTCTGCACAGCTCCCAGGGACCAGCTCACAGAAGACTGGTGTGCAATCAAGCTAAAAACCCTGGCTCTGGGGCATGTCAGGGTGTCTTCCTCTGGTTGACAGTGGTCTTCAAATCTGTACACAATGTTGTCCATACAGAGATGAACTCCTCAATCACCCTTGACATAACTTCCATCTAACAAGGGCTTCTTAACCATGATGTTGTCCTTCCCTCCACCTTCCCACCCACACTTTGAACATCCAGTGCTTACAGAGCAGTCCTCGAGATTAAACCAAATTTCAGTTGACACATGACCCCAAGACAGGCAGTAGGGGAACAGAAGCTGTCCTTTCATCAGAAAGGAATTATGCCTTTGGGTAGGAAAGTCATCTTGTGAAAGGTGCCCAGGCAACCAATGGGTATTGTGCTCTGTGCCACCACCCTGCTGGTCACTAGGGTCCCAGGACAAAGGACACACAGTGCCCTCCTAGGTTCTTTCGCAGCAATGCTCTAATAAGTCCCAGTGGTGTCTCTTCTCTGTGAAGCCCACATACGAATTCATGAGGTTGAGGGAAATGACTGATAAGCCTCACGGATGTAAAGGCAGTTAAATGCAACTGTGCAGTCTTTGCTGGCGCTTGGCTTGTTTGCTTCTGGCTTAAGTAATAAAGAAGGATACCACTTGCTACTGGTAGAATGGCTGCAACTGCAGGGGGGATTTGGTGTCCTAATGGTTATGGCTTAAATGGTACAGGACAATTGCTTGGAATTTTCACAGTCGTGCTGTTTAGAACAAATCCAAGAGTTTGTCTACTTTAGGAAATGAGGGGCAACTTTATTTTGTAGACTCAAAGAATCTAAAACAGGACTGGACCTTGAAGATGCCCAGCTTTATAACCCTTCACTTCACAAAGAGGGAAATGGGGCTGGTGAGGGGCTGTTGGGGCAAAACTGAACCCATACCCTGCCCTGGCAGACCTTTACCCCAAGCTTATCCCAAAAGTCACTGAAATTACTAAAACTATTCAGAAGGGACTTCCATTTCTAATGGTTAAGACTCTGCCTTCCAAGGCAAGAGGGTGGAGATTCAATTCCTAGTCAGGGAGCTAAACTCCCACATGCCTCGTGGCCCAAAAAAAAAAAAAAATAAAACACACCAAAGCATAAAACAAAAGCAATGTTGTAACAAACTCAATAAAGACTGATGCACGGGGATAATCCAGAGAGAGGGTGTGGGGCGGAGGGGGGAGGTGGGGGTCGGGATTGGGAGTTCATGTACACTCGTGGCTGATCCATGTCGATGTGTAGCAAAACGAATACAGTATTGTAAAGCAAAACAAACTAAAAAAGTAAAAAAATTTTTTTAAAAAAAGAAATCTTTAAATAATCAGAGGAATTTATCAACAATAGGCCTATAATTAACTTTTAAAGGAAACAATACATTTTAGGGGTCAGGCTTTGGACTTTTAAAAAGATATTTATTTGGCTGTGCTGGGTCTCAGCTGCAGCATCTGAACCCTTAGTTGTGTCTCGTGGATCCAGCTCCCCTCCGCCTCGGGGGCACAGAGCCTTCTCCCCTGGGCCAGCAGGGGAGTCCCAGGCTTTGGACTATGAAGGTAACTTCAGAGAGGACAGTGAGGCCTTTCGAGCACAGGGACTCAGTACCTCCAGACTGATCCCTGGAGCCCCGGTGTCCGTCCCCAGATGGACTCTTCCCCTTGCTTCAGGCAGCAGTTTTGCACTCATCTGTGTTTAGCTGTGATTCTTAGTGAGATTTCTTTTGAATGACGTCCTGTGAAAACAATTATTCTATAAAGAAAGAAATCACCAGGGGCTGATAAGAACACAGTTTCATCATCATCAGAAATAACAACATTTGAATTTTGTTTCTTTTTATTTTTTTATGTTTCTTTTTAAAATTTAATTTTTTATATATCTATCATCGTCCTGTGTTTTTATTTTAATTTGAGTATAGTTGATTTACAATATTG
This sequence comes from Aepyceros melampus, assembly GCA_006408695.1. Classification (NCBI taxonomy): domain Eukaryota; kingdom Metazoa; phylum Chordata; class Mammalia; order Artiodactyla; family Bovidae; genus Aepyceros; species Aepyceros melampus. Next base: position 238,697 of record SJXQ01007567.1, on the reverse strand, counting down.
TGTTAGTTTCAGGTGTACAGCAAAATGATTCAGTTATACATATCCATGTATCTATTCTTTTTCAGATTTTTTTTTAAATTTTTGACTTTTAACTTTTTGTTGTTTAGTCACTAAGACATGTTCAGCTCTTTGTGACTGTGTAGACTGCAGTGCACCAGGCTTCCCTGTCCATCATCAACTCCCAGAATTTGCTCAAACTCATGTCCATTGAATCAATGATGCCATCCAACCGTCTCATCCTCTGTCGTCCCCTTCTCCTCCTGCTTGCTCTCAATCTTGCCCAGCATCAAGGTCTTTTCCAATGAGTTGACTCTTTGCATCAAGTGGCCAAATTATTGGAGCTTCAGCTTCAGCATTAGTCCTTCCAATGAATATCCAGGGTTGATTTCCTTTAGGGTTGACTAGTTTGATCTTCTTGCAGTCCAAGGCACTCTCAAGAGTCTTCTCCAGCACCACAGTTTGAAAGCATGGATTTAACTTTCATGGACCCAAAAATATGCTTTCCCACTGGATCTGTCATGACACACCTGAGGGATGAGATATTTCAGGAAGTTTTCTGCTACTTGATTTTTCTCCAGATCTTTGATGGAGAACACCAAACAGCTGCACCAAGAACTCAAGTTTACTATTTTCTAGCTTTTGGCAAGGTTCTGCCCATTCTCCTCCTCTGTTTCCTACCAATAATAATAGAGATATGGTCAAGCCTCTGCCACATGGGAAACAATGAACAAATAATTATGGAATTAAAATTTCACAAGGAAAAGCACCTGTTTGATTCTGTTTATTTAAAATTTCATATTCTTGAAGCATCTTGTCGTTGTCCTATGGCTGTTCTGAGGGTTCATTTTCATAATGTGGCATTGGAGGAAAAGGGCTCGAAAGGAAACACTTTTTCAATAAGGAAATCTAATACACTCATTCCCTGTCCTTCACTATCTCCTAGAGTTTGCTCAAGCTCGTGTCCATCGAGTTGATGATGATATCCAACCATCTCTCCTCTATTGCCCCCTTCTCCTCCTGCCCTCAATCTTTCCTAGCAACAGGGTCTTTTCCAATGAGTCAGCTCTTCACATCAGGTGGCCAAAGTATTGGAGCTTCAACTTTAGCATCAGTCCTTCCAATGAATATTCAGGGTTGATTTCCTTTAGCATTGACTGGTTTGATCTCCAGTCCATAGGGTTGCAAAGAGTCAGAGACAACTTAGCGACTGAACAACAAAAACTACACTCCTTACTGAAGCATTGCTCTAACACAGGTATTTTGGTGCTGAAGTCTCTTGAATTTGCTAAGTATCTGTACCTTTGTCTTCCCTCTTTCAGAATGCTAGAAGATGACCTTAAGCTGAGCAGTGATGAAGAGGAGAATGAACAGGTAAGATTCTCTTTCATGTTGCAGTTCTTTGAATGTGACATGGTAATGCTGACCCAGTAGACGGTCCTGGGTGTTGGGTTGTATGGATGCTAGATTGCAGTACCCGTGGCTGCTGGGTGTCCTCGGCTGATGACAGGATTCTGTGCCGTTCAGCCAGTCTGTTCAAATATAAATATCTTAGCCTTTAATTTCCCTTAAAGCTGTAATTCTGTATCTTCATGGCGTTGAAGCCAACAGCAGCTATTTACATGGAAGCCACTTGGGATCAGGCTTCACTGTGAGATAGAAACATTTTTTGAAAAGGTTACTGGCTTTCTGGAGATCAAACGTGTGAGTTTCACCTCATCAGCATGCAGTAAGCATGCTGTAACATTAAATATTGAGAAGTCTTCCATAGATACTATTAACACTGAGCAGGGGCGAATGCAGAGGTAAGCTAAAGTGATGAATAAAAAATAATCACACTCAGAATAGCCTGTTTGTCTTAAGTGATAAATGTGCTTGAAACGTTCTCCTCTGGTGTTGATTTATCAGCTCCAGACATCAGTCAGGGGTTTATAAATACTCTTCTGATCAGTCAGTTAAGGTGAAAAAATACCCACTTAACATTCATCACTTTCACTTCTGCATTTCAGGAAATGTTTGATTTTAAAGCAAGTTTGAAAACTTGAAAGACAGATTTTCCTCCGCTACTGTTTCCTTTTCCTCATCACCTATTTTGTATTGTGTCAAGTTGGGGTAAATGTGATCGGTATAAAGACAATTCAGAGAGGTTTTCTGTGTCATTTTTACATGTGATATGAGACACGGGCACTGTTCAGTTGATCTTGGAATAGTGGATTTTATGCAGAGGTATCAGGGAATGCCACTCAGGTCACGCAGCCGTCTAGACATCCAAATGCAAATACAGTACCTAGAGAATGTGCCAAGGAGAGATCAAAGTCAAAGGAAGTATCCGGGAAGAGCATCTGAGCTGTGGGGCCACAGAAGAGCCTCCCACCCCATAAGAGAAGGTGAGGCATCGAAGAATGGACTGAGTAGTATATTCACAGAACAGTATTTCCCATGGCTACAGAGTGGGAAGGAGTTGCTAAGATCGCAAAATGGGTAAATTGAACGTTTCCACTGCCTTAGAAAATTTGTAAGACAAGACAGAGTTCAGTGCAGTTTGAAACTAGATGGGCCAGCAAAGAGAGGCCTGAGTGAAGGGAGTTTGAGCAAGGAGGGCCACTCAGGCTTCTCGTTGTTTAGAGATGCACTCATCTGTTTCTGGGTACACCCAGCAGGCCAGAGATCCACAGCCTGATGATCTTGGCAGAACTAGGGAGTGAGTCGGTCACGGTGGTCATCTAGCAAATGATCTCATCTCTCGTGTCTTTTTCCCCAGTGGACGTTCAGATTAAGTACATTCCACAGTGTACTTAATGTGGAATGTACGGCAAACATGTAGATAGTGTACACTGCATATCGGAAAAGTGGTTTATAGACAATTTCATTCAGCAAGTGTTAATTTGGAAAGAATTTCCTGGACTATTTCCAGAAAATATTTCTACTGAAAACACAGTTTAAAAATTCAAGGATGGACCAGACAAATTGTCTAAGGCAGTGGAAACGTTCAGTTTACCCATTTTGCTCTCTTAGCGACTCCTTCCCACTCTGTAGCCATGGAAATACTGTTCTGTGAATATACTGGTGAGGTCTTTCTTCTTGCTTTTGGTCCCTACATTTATACATCTTCCTGTCATTAGAAATGAAAGAATGAATGGTTTTCATACCCTAATCCTCCCTTGTAATTAAGACTCCAGACAGTGGTTTTGTATATGGCAGTTTAGTGATTGTCCTAACACTGAATGTATGTTATCCTTTATGTGTGTGTGTGTGTGTGTGTAGCTTGGCCTTTATATAATCACAAAATTATAATTCTCATGCTTTTAAAAAAAGACTAATGGGACTTTCCCGGTGGTTCAGTGGCTAAGACTCCACACTTCCAATCAGGGGACCCAAACCTGATCCCAGAGGCAGCAACTAAAGATCCTACATGCCGCAACTAAGACCTGGAACAGCCAAATAAATAAATAATAAAGTTTTTCAAAAGAAAAAAAGGAAAGTAGAGAAATAAAGACTGATGATACAGAACTTTGTTTTTTCTTCAAGACCAAATTATGATTGTGCCTCCAAAAGAGTGGAGACTCTGCCCACACACAGCACACATACACAATCGCCTTTCTCTGGCACGGAGAGACAATTGAGCCTCTTACATAAGTGAGTTTTTCAGATATGATCAGAGTCTGTCCCTTAGCCCCAGATCTTTCAAGAACTTTTCCCTGCCTTGGTAAATGCAATGCACTGAGATCCTTGGCCTTTTCTTACACGACACCAGGTCGTCCTTGTGACGGTTGGTCACCAGCCCCTGTAGCTGCTGTGATAAAGGGACTTCCACGAGAGCATAGAGTTGCTCCGCCTGTGTGTTTCTCAGAAAGTAGCCTCAGACTCAAATGCACTTGTATATTCCTGTCTAGTGTTCCTTTATCCTCACAGCCTCTGTGCTTTCAGAATCAAGAGACAGGCCAGTTTCCTGAGTGAGCACAGGCTTGGCAGCCCTGGCTTCAGCTCCCCGCTCCGCTCCCCGGTAGCTCTGCAGCCTTGCCCCAGTCCCTGAACTGCTCTGTACTCCAGCGCTGCTCATGTAAACTGGAACTAACATGAGATCCCTGCAGCCCGCCGCCGCCTCACAACTTGTTCTCACCTGTAATCTCCATATCACCAGATCCAACAGGCTTTCTCCTTTTTACATCAACTGCCTGGAGAATCCCATGGACAGAGGAGCCCAGCAGGCTACAGTCCATAGGGTTGCAAGAGTTGTACACAACTTAGCGACTAAACCACCACAGTTGAATATACCAGATGAAAAGTTGGACTTCCCAGGTGGCACTAGTGGTAAAGAACCTGCCTGCCAACGCATGGGACTTAAGAGATGTGGGTTTGGTCTCTGAGTCAGAAAGATCCCCTGGAGGAGGGCATGGCAACCCACGCCAGTATTCTTGCCTGGAGAATTCCATGGACAGAGGAACCTGGCGGGCAAAGGTCCATGGGGTCACAGAGAGCCGGACACAAGTGAAATGCCTTGGCACCCCTGCACAATAAAAGTTACACATAACCTCAGAGTATGACTTGAGTATTTGTAAACCACACTCATGTAACCAGCACCCAAATCAAGATACCCACATGGCCAGCCTCTCGGGTCTCCCACATCTCTTTCCAGAGTAACTACTCCTGCTTTCTAACACCATATCATAACTGTATTTGTCTTTCACATGGACTTCAGTAGGATTCTGACTGCGTGCTGCTGTGTCTGGCTTCTGTCACTCGGCATTTTGTTTGTAAGACTCATGCATGATATTGCATATAAGTGAAATTCGCTCATTTCCTTTGCTGGATCCTAATCCATCATGTCCATATACTATCGTTTGCTTACCCACCCTACTGCTGACAGGCACAAGGGCATTTAGGGCTCTTGGGATAGTGTTGTTACTAACATTCTTGTGCAAGTCTTTGGGGAGCATGTGGGAACATTCTTGTGGATCTGTCCCCAAGTGTAAAAATGCTGTAGGATGTTCAGTTTGAGTAGATTTTTCCCAAAATGGTTGTACCTTCTGACTCTGCCCCTAGCAATGTTAGAGAATTCCTTTTGCTCTGCATTTCCTCACGTGCTGTCTTTTTATATTCATGAGAAATACTGGTCCAAAGGTTTCTTTTTCTGTATTGTCTGTGTCTGGTTTTGACATAAGGGTAATGCTGGCTTACAACATGAATTGCTAAGTGTTTTCTGCTCTTCTTGTTCTTGAAGCAATTGTATAAGATTAATGTTAATTCTTCTTTAAATGTTTGTCAGAATTCTCCAGGGAAACCATGTGGGCTTGGAGACTTTTAGAAACTTAAATATTCTATTTTCTTGATAGTTAAAGGGCTGCTCAGATCATTTACATTGGGTAGGTTATGGGGGTATGTGCTTTTCAAGTAATTAATCCATTGGGCCATTTTTTTTTTAAGATTTTTTGACATGGACCATTTTTTAAATTAATGTATTCATTTTAATTGGAGGATAATTACTTTACAATATTGTGGTGGTTTTGCCATACAGCAACATGAATCGGGGAGCCTGTGTATACATGTGTCCCCCCCTGCCTCCCTACCCACCCTATCCATCTGGGTTGTCCCAGAGAACCGGCTTTGGGTGCCCTTCTTCACGCATCAAACTTGCCCTGGTCATCTATTTTACACAGTGTTTCTGTTTTATGTTTTGGATTTTGACCCCAAGGCATGTGGGATCTTAGTTCCCCAGCTAGGGATTGAACCTACGTCCTTAGGATTGGCAGGTGAAGTCTTAACCACTAGACTGCTAGGGAAGTAGGGTCCACTTTGTCATTTAAATTGTCATATTTATGTGTGTAGCGTTGTATTCAGAGAAGGCAATGGCACCCCACTCCAGTACTCTTGCCTGGAGGGTCCCATGGATGGAGGAGCCTGGCAGACTGTAGTCCATGAGGTCGCTAAGAGTCAGACATGACTGAGCGACTTCACTTTCACTTTTCACTTTCATACACTGGAGAAGGAAACGGCAACCCACTCTGGTGTTCTTGCCTGGAGAGTCCCAGGGACGGGGGAGCCTGGTGGGCTGCCGTCTATGGGGTCCCACAGAGTCGGACACAACTGAAGCGACTTAGCAGCAGCAGAGAGTCGTATTACTTCATTGTCCATTTGAAGTCTGAATCTATAGTGATAGCCCCTGCTTCATTCTTTTTTAAGTCTTTTTTTAAATTTTTAATTTGTTTATTTTTAATTGGAGAATAACTGCTTTACAATATTGCATTAGTTTCTGTCATACATCAGTATGAATCAGCCATAGACATACGCATGTCCCCTCCCTCTTTACCTCACTCTCACCTCCCACCCCATCCCACCCCTCTAGGTTGTCACAGAGCACCTGATTTGAGCTTCTTGCACCATTCAGCATATTCCTACTGGCTATCTATTTTACATATGGTAATGTATGTTTCCATGCTGCTCTCTCGATTCATCCCACCCTTTCTTTCCTCTACTGTGTCCACAAGTTTGTTTTCTGTGTCTGCATCTCCATTGCTGTCCTGCAAATAGGTTCATCAGTGCCATCTTTCTAGATTCCATGAAAGGGAAAGTCACTCAGTTGTGTCCGTCTGATTCTTTGTGACCCCATGGACTGTCCATGGAATTCTCTAGGCCAGAATACTGGAATGGGTAGCCTTTCCCGTCTCCAGGGGATCTTCCCATCTCAGGGAGCAAACCCAGGTCTCCTGTATTGCAGGTGGATTCTTTACCAACTGAGCTATCAGGGAGGCGCCTACACATGCATTAGCATACAATATTTGTTTTTCTTTTTCTGACTTACTTCACTCTGTATAACAGGCTCTAGGTTCATCTACCTCATTAGGACTGACTTGAATATGTTCTTTTTATGGCTGAGTAATTCCTTTGTACACATGTACCACAACTACTGTATCCATCCCCTTGTTTCATTCTTAACACTGATCTTTATTTTTTTCTTTGTTAGTCTTACTAGAGGTTTTTATTGTTCTTCCCAAAGAACTAGCTTTTTGTTTCACTGATATTCTCTGTCAGTTTTTCTGCTTTCAATTTCATTGATTTCTTGCCTTTGTTATTTCCCTCCTTGTACTTGCTTTGGATTATTTTGCTCTTCTTTTTCTACTTTCTTGAGGGAGCTAGATTATTGATTTGTGATTGACCTGTTTTAAGAATAATCATTCAGTGCTATACTTCTCACTCTTAGCAATGCTGTAGCTACATCTCATAAATTTCTCAATGTTTGTACTTTCACTGTAATTAAGTTCAGAGAGACATCCTCTTTGATGCTTTTAGAAGTGTGTTGTTTTATTTCCAACTGTTTGGAGATTTCCTGTGATCTTCCTTGTATTGATTTCTAGTTTGGTTCTATAGTGGTCTAAGAATACATCCTGTATGATTTCAGTTTTTTATAAGTACATTGAGTACTTTTTATGGCCCAAGATATGGTCTACATTGGTATATGTTTTATGGGCACTTGAAAGAATGTATATTCTGCTGATGTTGGATGGAGTGTTCCATAAATGTCAATTAGAACCTGTTGGTTGATGTTGTCCTTGCATTATTCTATATCCTTGGTGACTTTCTGTCTAGTTGCTCCATCAGTTGTTGGGAGAGGAGTGTTGAAGCCTCCAACTGCAATTGTGGACTTGTCTATTTCTCCTTTCTATTCCATCAGTGTTTTCGCTTCACGTGTTTTACTGCTATTATTTTGTGCACACACTTGGGATTGCTACATCTTCTTGGTGGATTGACCTTTTATCATTATGTATATGCCACTTTGGGCTTCCCAGGTGGCACTAGTGGTAAAGAACCTGCCTGCCAATGCAGGAGACATAAGAGACCTGGGTTAGATCCCTGGGGTAGGAGGATCCCCTGGAAGAGGGCATGGAAAGCCCACTCTAGTATTCTTACCTGAAGAATCCCAAGAACAGAGGAGCCTGGCGGGCTACAGCCAGAGGGTTGCAAAGAGTTGGGCACAACTAACTTGGCACACATCTTCCACTCTGCTGCTGCTGTTGCTGCTGCTGCTGAGTCGCTTCAGTTGTGTCTGACTCTGTGCAACCCCATAGACGGCAGCCCACCAGGCTCCCCCGTCCCTGGGATTCTCCAGGCAAGAACACTGGAGTGGGTTGCCATTTCCTTCTCCAATGCATGAAATAAAAGTGAAGTTGCTCAGTCGTGTCCAACTCTTCGCGACCCCATGGACTGTAGCCCACCAGGCTCTTCTGTCCATGGGATTTTCCAGGCAAGAGTACTGGAGTGGGGTGCCATTGCCTTCTCTGGTGTTCCATTCTAGCTCTCCTAACTTTCTTTGCACTGATGTCTACTTTACTTGATATCAATGTGGCAGCTGTTGGTTTCTTTTAATCAATGTTTGCATAATATAACTTTTCCCATTCTTTTACTTACAACCTACCTATATTATTATATTCGAAATTAGTTTCTTACAGACAACACATGGTTGTCGTATCTTTTATCCTCTTTGCAATTTCTGTCTTTTAATTGAATGTATTTGGACCATTTACATTTAATGTAATTATTGGTTGAAAATTAAGGTAACTCATCAATATAAATTAATGTAACATAATGTTACATTAATGATAATTAATTATGTTAGAACTTAATCTATCATTTTATTTTTTGTCTTCTATTTGTTCTCTTTATTTTTCCATTTTTCTGTTTTCTTTTTCCTGAATTCCTATAGGTTCCTTGAACATTTTATAGAATTCCATTTCTGTTTATGTATAGTATTTTTGAGTGTATTTTGTATAGCTTTTTTAGTGCCTGTTCTAGGTATTACATTATATACACATAGCAGTTCGCTGGTGATGGAATTTTTAGGTTTTCTCCCTTAGGATCCTGTAATTACCTCCATCAGAGTTAATATGAGGTTTAGCTATCTATCCTCCTGACTTCTTGAGTGAATGGCCTGAGTCTTATTCTGTCCCTTATTCATCTTTACTTCCCTATTGCATACCATGCTGACTGGCGTCTAGCAGGAAAGCGTCATCTTCCTGTAACCAGATGGACACAACTCCCTTTTCCTTTATTCGTCTTCTCCCTTCTCCCTATTGCAGGAGGACACTGCCGTCCTCTTATCAAGAGTTTCCTCTCAGTTCCTCGGGGACTCACTCCTTGACCTCTTTTCTGCCCCTCCTCTCTACCAGCACTACTCACTGGTCACAGTGTCTGCAGTGGGTCTGCAGAGCCACGTGTGCTGGGCTCTTCAGGCTTTTTCCTTCTGAAATCTCTTTTCAGAAGATTTACAGCATGGAAAACTGTTGGTTCTCCCACTTTTCTGGAGGTTTCTAATCTCAGATTCTCCTTGTTTCTTGCCTGTCTTCTTCTCAGACTCCTTTGCTGACTGTTCCTCCTCCAGCCAGTCTTGAATGTTGGAATCTTTCATCATTTATTCCTATTTATCTTCCCCACTTCCTCTGTCTGTCTCTCTCTCTCTCTCTCAAGGTGATCTCATCAATTCCCACAACCTTCAGTTTTTATATGCTCACAATTTCTAAAGTTATATCCTCAGCTCAGAGCTGTCTTCTGAACCACAGACCTGCTTGATTTTTTCACTTCGATGTCTCACAGGCATTTCAGATCCAGTTTGTGCTAAACTGGAGTTCTGGTTTTTGCCACCTCTCTCCCTACCCACACACAAATATGTTCCCCTTGTGATTGTTTCCATTTCTAACCTAGAACTGCCAGACACCCAGCTGTTCAAGTCTGGAAACATCGGACGCATCCTTGATGACGCCCCCGTTCTGCACTCCAATGTTAGTTTTATCTCCAAGTCCTATAAATTCACAGCTGTTAGTCCATCCATCTCACCTCTTTCCATCCTGGCTAGTCTAAACCAGTCCAGTAGGAACCAGCATATCTCTCTTCTTACCCTTCCATAATACACAGGGATCTTTTTAAAAAGATCAGGTCAGATCATCAGATCAAGTCATTCCTAAATCTAAAATCTTAAATGGGCTCCCATTCCACCTGGGGTACAATCCAAAGCCCATAGGGTAGCTGACAGCACCCTACACAGGCTGGCTTGACTCAGGGCTTCCACTTCACTTCACATTGAGATGGGTCATGGTATTTCCACTCCATGGGTCTTATTTCAGCTCCTCCAGGAAGTTGAGCTCAGGTGGCTTAGGGCCTCCATAGGCCTCTCCTCCCTCATTTTTTGCCCTGCTAATACCTACTCTCTTGGAGGTGCAGTATAAATTCCACTTCACCAGGGAGCCTTCAGTAATCTAGCTTGGGCCCCTTGTTAGTCCTTGTCATGATAACCTAACCTTTATTCTTAGGTTTCGTCATAATTTTAGTTATGCATTATATTTATTTTTAAAAATATCTCTACCAACCAGATGGGAAGTTTCCTGAGGGGAAGGGACCGTATTTGGCACAGCAGAGGTGCTGTGTACTTGCTGAACGGATATGTGAATGATGCATAATGTTAAGTTGAATTAAGAGTACTTCCTGCTGTCTGTTGTTCAGTATCAAAGATGACTTTCAGTCTATTTCTTTTATTAAACACTGTGATTTTTCAAATTAGTCTTATCAGAAGATCAAAAGTGTTGAAAAAGAAGACAAAAAACACAGACCCAAGGTCAAAAATTGTAGATAAATACACAATTCATCTACCTATTTAGGAGAAAAACATTTCTCCAATCTCTGTAGAAACGCCAACAACTGCTTTATGCTCAGTGTGTCCAACTCCTTGCGGCCCCATGGACTGTAGCCTGCTGGGCTCCTCTGTCCATGGAATTCTCCGGGCAAGAATACTGGGGTGGGTTGTCATGCCTTTCTCCAGGGGATCTTCCCAACCCAGGGATCGAACCTGGGTCTCCTGCACTGGGGGCAAATGTTTTACTGTCTGAGCCACCTGGGAAGCCTGCAGCTTCATGCCAGGGCATACTGAGGTTATAACTTTCCAGAAATCTCCAAAACCAAGAGAATGGATTTCTTCACAGCCTCCCCTTTCACATACTGTAGAATTCTGACTGTAATCTCTAGAACTGGAATTGTGACGGTTTAATGAATTTGGAGGTTTAAGGAAAATGGATGTTTAGCCTCATGTTTATTCTTATAATTTTCATACCTTTGACTAGAAATAAGACTGATGATTTGAGAGGCAGAGTTCTTATTTGGGTAAATTAAGGAAGGACACAGAATATGTGTGGCACCTCCTTGCCTGTAACCCTTGGTTTTAATATTTCTGGACACAGTATTCCTTTGGAAGAAAGTGATGGAGTTACAAGATTTAAGACAAAGTGCTTCCTGAAAATACTAAGTTCTAAAGGAATTTTTTGGTGGATCTGAAAGGGAGAGATGAATTATATTGCATATCTTCCCATTCAGTGAAAAAATGCGTTCTGGGACTTCCCTGGAAATCCAGTGGTTAAAACTCCATGCTTCCACTGCAGGGGGCACAGGTTCAATCCCTGGTTGGGGAACTAAGATCCTACATGCCACTCACTGAAGCCAAAAATAAAAGTAAATAAATAAAAGGCAAGTTTAAAAAATGAGTTCTACCTGTCAAGTGAGGAGGGTGAGCTTGGGTGGTTGAACACAGCAAGTACTTATTTGAAATTATTATAGCTAAGGTGTAAGGACAAGGCCACGTGATTAAAACATTCTACGAGAAGCAGCTGAGATGGTGTCAACTGCAGACAGCGTTTCAGAGACGACAAATACATTAACTCAGGGAAGTAAGGCGCAGGGATCCAAATTGAATGGCTGTGTGTGTGCCTGCAGCTTCCAGTAATTACATTATCCACACATATTAGGCAGTCTTTTCATTTTAATTATATAACTGCATTTTTCTCTTTAAATGAGCATGGTTTATCCACTTAAACTGACAGTTTTAATTTTACAGGCAGTGATCATGGGATATAATCTGCAGAGGGAAATTTTCCTACTGGCATCATTTGCTCCTCACAATGAAGAAAAGTTACCTTTTAATCCCCAATCAATATTTGGAGAGCACACAATTAATTTAATAGATGTCCACATAGTTAACATAAATCTGCAAGTTAAAGAGCCAGTTCTTTGCTTCTTCTTAATGCATAGAGTGCTAATAATCTCTCTCAAAAAGAATCTAGTTGTCTGAGAAAAATGCTAAAGCTTCGCTCATCAAGGTGTCAGAATTATAGGTGAGGCTGCTCTGAGTGCCGAATTGCAGTTCTCACTGCTTTTTGTTAACGTTGGTTTCTTATGAAGAAGCATGCAGAACATTCCCATCTCAGTTTCTGCTCTTTACCGTAGAGGTCACTGGGTAAGTAACATCAGCTCTGGGTGTAATATTAAAAGCAGATTGCCAATTGTAATGGCCGCTGTTCATTTTCTCCCTTGTTCCTTTTTAATATGACAATTGCATAACAGAAAGCAGAGCTTTTCAGAACCTCTGAAACCATCAGCAGGGCATGCCCATCAGTCACCAAATGAATCAGCTGAATGACATGCAGATGTGAAGCAAAAATACAGGAGGTTTTTGCAGCCCAGCTCCACTTCCCTGAGTGCATTTTTCTTCTCGGGATCAGCGTGGTGGATGCTGAAGTTCTTTGCCTGTGAAAATTTATTACCCGCAGAGTCAATCTGCATTCAGGCAGCCAAGTCTGAATAAATAGAGTCATTGTGCTTGTCTGGGATTTGTGGCCAGAGTTCATCCAGTCAACTTGACATTCACATCTCAGGAGATTCATAAAAGCCAACACCCTGGTATGTGCTCTTGATTCCTGCCAAAATTGTGTAGAATTATATAAACAGGAGTTGAAGCAGTAATCAGGACCAGGTTTGAGGGCTGAGGCTCCAAAATCAAGTTTCTGCTACATTAGAAATGACCTGTACCATAGATGGGATTTGTAGCCAACAAGAACTAAAACATTTTTCCATAAAAGTCATTCTCAGAACAATCTTGAATGCCTAATAAATGTCAGATATCGTGCAAGATGCTGGCTTGTCAGTCTTGATGAATTACACATTTGTAATATTCATTATGATCATGTAACCTCAAAAATCCAAAATACTTTTTAAATGCTGGGAAATGCCCTGTTCTCAATGACTGTACAAAAAAGTATGCATTACATATATTAAGTGAGAGTCACTCAGTCATGTCTGACTCTTTGCAAGCCCATGGACTGTAGTCTGCCAGGTTCCTCCATCCATGGAATTCTCCAGGCCAGAATACTGGAGTGGTTAGCTGTTCCCTTTTCCAGGGGATCTTCCCAACCCAGGGATCAAACCCAGGTCCCCCATATTGCAAGCAAATCTTTACCGTCTGAGCCACCAGGGAATGTATATAATATATTACATATATTAAACCTAATAGCAAAAATAGAAAGAGAGGAGTCGTTTATGTCTGTTTTTATTTTTAGTCTCTCATTAGTATTGTACCTAAGCCACCTATCCAGTTTAATTATACTGATTGGTTTCTTGTTAATATGGAAACAGAACAGCAACTGTCTTTGAAAACAATCAGATCTTTGTCATATGAAGTAATCATAATTCAAACTTCAGTCACAGTCAGTGAAACACCAGTGTTCACCAGGAGGTTTTTGTCTGTTTCTTTGTTTAATGGCCCTAAAGTTCAGTTAGGTCATATTTTATACACAAAAATTTTACTATCACCAGAAGCAAATGCAAAGTTATTTTAAGATGGCCAGTTTTATTATATGATACCACTCTTTTTTTTAAAACTTTTTGTTTTGTATCAGAGTATAGCCAATTAACAAACAATGTTGTGACAGTTTCAAGTAAACAGTGAAGGGACTCAGCCATACATATACATATATCCATTCTCCCCAAAACTCCCCTCCCGTCGAGGCTGCCACATAACATCAAGCAAAGTTCCCTGTGCTTTATAGTAGGTCCTTGATGGTTAACATAGTAGGTCCTTGATGGTTAACATAGTAGGTCCTTGATGGTTAACATAGTGGGTCCTTGATGGGCTAACATGATGCCAGTCTTTATAAACATAATTTGTGAGAAGCATAAGCATAGATGGGGATACACAAGAATATAGTTAAATCTTTTTTATGTTAACCAACAGGCATTTCCAAAACTGAAACAGTCAGCCAATCTAAATGTCATGGAGCTCAGATATACCAAGGCCCACAACCTTCCTTCTAACTTTTTTTCTCAGACCTCCTCTGGGTACCTGAGATTGATGGAAGCTTAGTTGTGTCCACTCAGCTTGGACCATGGGATGTGACTAATTTCAGTCTGAGGATCCTCAGTGGGTATCTAGAAAATGAGAAAATTATGTAGGAATTAAAAGGTGATCCATTAAATTGGGCAAGCACACAATTAACACAAAAATGGAGACCCCTGGCTTTGTTAAGCTGAAGAATTCAGAGGAAGCTACATTTTGGAAACTAAGCCAGGCTTTTTTAATGGATATCAGAACCACCAAAAGAGATTCCATTCAGAAAAAAGAAGAAGATAGGCATGCTCTTCTCAAATGAGGCCGCTAGCCCCGCACAGGTTGGCAGAGGAAGTGGAAATCTCCCTCCAAAAGACTCTGATAAGAGCCCTTTGTCCTGTGACTTGTATGGGTTTTTTCCTTCAGTAGCATTTGCAGAGGTTCAGCCCTTCACGAGTGGGTGCTCCCTGGAGTCTGTGCTATCACTCATACCCAGCCTTGGGGGCCTTCACGTGGGAGAGGCTCTCCCTACAGTCATTCACGTTTCTGGTCCAGATATGCACTTGGAAAGTTTTATTCGTGTTTGTGTTTTTCCAAGTCTTCTCCAAGTGGGGCCGGTTATCTCAGAAGCACTGTGTTCCTCAGGAGAGCCATCTTAGGCTCTTGTTTCTGTAGTACGGGGAACAAAATCATTCACGGGAATTCAGGGCCCCTGGGCACTTGCAGTTCCATCCTGGGCAGATCTGTAGCTGAAAGATTGTGCTGAGTGAAACAAGATGATCTTTAAGGAACAGATCAAGGACTTAGCAGGTGGTCCAGTGGTTAAGCCTCCAGGCTTCCCCAGCCGGGGTCATAGTTTCTATCCCTGACCAGGGAACTAAGACGCTGCATTCCACAGGGCCCGGCCAAGGAGCAAAAAAAAAAAAAAAGCAGACCAAACCTTTTCTGAAATGTCATCCGACAAGATCCTCTTCTCATAGAAAAGTGCTGGAGTATGAGGCTGCCAGACTCTGTCTCTAGGGACGTCTCTGGGTACCTCTCCTTTTCACCTGGCCTTTGTTCCTTTTTTAAATCAATTTTTATTGGAGTATTATTGCTTTACAATGTTGTATTCATTTCTGCTGTACAACAGAGTGAATCCCTGATACATATATATCCACTAATTTTTAGATTCCTCCCCATTTAGGTCACCATAGAGCATTGAGTAGAGTTCCCTGTTCTAGTAATTTCTCATTAGCTATCTATTTTATGGTGTTCGGACACTCAGTTGTGTCTGACTCTTTGCAACCCCATAGACTGTAGCCTGCCAGACTCCTCTATCCATTGGATTTTTCAGGCAAGAATACTGGAGTGGGTTGCCATTTCCTCCTCCAGGGGAATCTTCCCATCTCAGGGATGGAACCTGAATCTCTTATGTCCCCTGCATTGGCAGGCTGACTCTTTACCACTAGCGCCACTGGGAAGCCCCATCTATTTTACACACAGTCTCAGTAGTGAATACATGTATATGTGAATCTCAGTATCCCAATTCATCCCACCTTCCCTTCCCCTTTGGTATCCAAAAGTTTGTTCTCTACATCTGTGTCTCTGTTTCTGCTTTGCAAACAAGTTCATCTCTAACTGGACTTCATTCTTAAAAGTCCAAGGCAGTTGAAGGAAAAAGACGCAATTACACATGTTATGTGTGAAAAGACTTTCAAGTATAAACCGTCAGGCAGTGGTCAGTTGAGAGGTGAAAATCCTAATACCAATAGTAAAACAATCAGAAGTACTTCAGCTTCTCTTATGTTACCTAATTGGCTTGCAAAGTGACATTATGAGGCTCTTTCCTAACCATGACAAACCCATTTTTACATTCAAATATTGCTACTTTGTCTAATTCAACAGGATGTGTTGTGAAACAAAAAGCCAGACTTAGATTTTTATTCTTCAAGCACAGGTTGCATTTTTAACAAAACTACCAAAATATATATGTTCCTTTCATCTTGTCTTCTGACAAGAACAAAGTAACTATCTTTTGCACCCCCAGGTCTGGGTTGCATTCATAGTAACAAATCAGGTACTGCAGCAAGGGGAAGTGAATGGGGCTCCACCAAAGCACTGAATGAGGTAGTGTAAGGACTCTGCTAAAAGCTCCAGGAGGCATTTGGCAAACCCGCCAAAGCAGGGGAGTACGCAATCCCAGTGTCTGCCACTTTGCCAAAGATGAGGGTTATTAATGGGCTGTCGTCATCCCGGCTGCGCTCAGGGTCTGGCCTGCGCTGAAATGGCCCTGTGCGAAGATTCGAGGAGTTATGATTGACCGAAGCCCTGAAGAGCAGGCCACAAAGCCAGGCGGCCACATAGAACCTGCAAGATCTAGACTGCATCACCCTGCACACCCCAGTTTCGCCTCCCACTCCCAAGAACCAGAAACTGCAACTCACGCGCTGCTCAGAGAGGATCTGAGGGCAGCTCAGCCATCAACGGTTGTTGATCTTATTTGCATTCACTTTGAAGTTGACAAACGTGCACACACACACATACACACACACACACACACACGGACTCACTCATGAGGAAGGTGCTATTGCCTTGCCAGCACTGTCTGAGAATCTACACGTTTCTGCTGCTCTCACTGACCTGAGAACTGACCAGTGAGCTTGGATCTTTCACCTTAGACCAACAGCACCAGACCTGACCTGGGTGGGCACTTCCTTTACATATGTAGTCCTGTGACAGTGAGCCCTGGAGATTAGGGGGAAAAAAGCTTCCCTGGGGAGTTTCTTGCGTCTGAGCACCTTCCCTTCAGTCTCTGCCCCGAACAGTCCGCAGGTCAGCAAAGGCAGGGCCAGGGTGCTCTCTGGCACTGTGCGTGTCCAGTTGTCTTACTCTCTGGCTCTGTGACCACAAGCAAGCCAAGTTTAGGGAACCTCTGCTTCAGTATCTTAATGTCAGTAGACAAAAATGCTAAAGTAGATTTAAAGAAATTTTTTTAAACAAAGAATCTAAAAAAAAAAAAAAATGGGTAGAAGACCTAAATAGACACTTCTTCAAAGAAGACATACAGATGGCCAACAGACAAATGAATAAATGCTCAATATTGCTAATTATTAGAGAAATGCAAATCAAAAACTACAGCGAGGTATTGCCTCACACCAGTCAGAATGGCCATCATCAAAGAGTCTGCAGATAATAAATGTTGGAGAGGGTGTGTAGAAAAGGGAACCCTCCTAACTATTAATGGGAATGTAAACTAGTGCAGCAACTGTGGAGAACAGTAAGGAGAGTCCTTTAAAAACTAAAAATAGAATTAACCATATGATCCAACAATCCCACTCCTAGGCATATATCTGAAAAAGATGAAACACTAATTGAAAAAGACACATGCACCCCAGTGTTCAGAGCAGCACTATTTGTAATAGCCAGGACACAGAAGCAGTTCAGTTCAGTTCAGTTCAGTCACTCAGTCGCGTCCGACTCTTTGCAACCCCATGAATCGCAGCATGCCAGGCCTCCCTGTCCATCACCAACTCCCAGAGTTCACTCAAACTCACGTCCATCGAGTCAGTGATGCCATCCAGCCATCTCATCCTCAGTCGTCCCCTTCTCCTCCTGCCCCCAGCCCCTCCCAGCATCAGAGTCTTTTCCAATGAGTCAACTCTTCGCATGAGGTGGCCAAAGTATTGGAGTTTCAGATTTAGCATCATTCCTTCCAAAGAAATCCCAGGGCTGATCTCCTTCAGAATGGACTGGTTGGATCTCCTTGCAGTCCAAGGGACTCTCAAGAGTCTTCTCCAACACCACACTTCAAAAGCATCAATTCTTTGGTGCTCAACTTTCTTCACAGTCCAACTCTCACATCCATACATGACCACTGGATAAACCATAGCCTTGGCTAGACAGACCTTTGTTGCCAAAGTAATGTCTGCTTTTGAATATGCTATCTAGGTTGGTCATAATTTTCCTTCGAAGGCATAAGCGCCTTTTAATTTCATGGCTGCAGTCACCATCTGCAGTGATTTTGGAGCCCAAAAAAACAAAGTCTGACACTGTTTCCACTGTTTCCCTATCTATTTCCCATGAAGTGATGGGGCCAAATGCCATGATCTTCGTTTTCTGAATGTTGAGCTTTAAGCCAACTTTTCCACTCTCCTCTTTCACTTTCAACAAGAGGCTTTTGAGTTCCTCTTCACTTTCTGCCATAAGGGTGGTGTCATCTGTATATCTGAGGTTATTGATATTTCTCCTGGCAATCTGATTCCAGCTTGTGTTTCTTCCAGCCCAACATTTCTCATGATGTACTCTGCGTATAAGTCAAATAAGCAGAGTGACAGTATACAGCCTTGATGTACTCCTTTTCCTATTTGGACCCAGTCTGTTGTTCCACGTCCAGTTCTAACTGTTGCTTCCTGACCTGCATATAGGTTTCTCAAGAAGCAGTGTCCATAAATAGATGAATGAATAAAGAAGATGTGGTATATATACACAATGGAGTATTAGTCATAAAAAAGAATGAAATAATGCCATTTGAACCAACATGGATGGACCTAGAGATTATCATACTGAGTGAAGTAAGTCAGACAGAGAAAGACAAATACCATAAGATGTCACCTAAATGAACATATATACAAAACAGAAACAGATGCACAGACATAGAAAACAACTTTGTGGTTACCAAATGGGAAGAGGGGAAAAATAGAGGAGTATTGGATTAACAGACACTCACCACTTATACAATATATACCACTTACTGCTATATACAAAATGGATGAACCACAAGGATATACTGCATAGCACAGAGAACTATATTCAGTATCTTGTAATGACCTATAGTGAAAAGGAATCTGAAAATACATATATATGCATATATATTTGTGTATAAAATGTATATGTATGAATCACTTTGCTGTGTACCTGAAATTAACACAATACTATTGTAAATCACCCATACTTCAATTTTTAGAAGTATTTTAATATAGATATTTGCATAAAATTATTAAACTATCTATTTTAACATCTTCCCCTTCCCATCCTCCTCTTCCTCGTCCCCGTCTCTCCACAAACATTCTTTATTTACATTGCTGGAAGTTTTTTTTAATTTTTTTTTATTCTTTTTTTCAATGCCATTCTCCCAAATCATCCCACCCTCGCCCTGTCCCACAGTGTCCAAAAGACTGTTCTGTACATCTGTGTTAATTTATTTGTCTTTTAATTGAAGGATAATTGCTTTACAGAATTTTATTGTTTTCTGTCAAACAACAGATAGGTATACATATACCCCTCCCTTTTGAACCTCCCTCCCTTCTCCCTCCCCATCCCACCCCTCTAGGTTCATACAGGACCCCTGTTTGAATTTCCTGAGCCCTATAGCAAATTTCCATTGGCTATCTATTTTACATATGGTAATGTAAGTTTCCATGTTACTCTCTCCATACATCTAACCCTCTCCTCCCTTCTCCCCATGTCCATAAGTCTATTCTCTATGTCTTTTTCTCCATTTCTGCCCTGTAAATAAATTCTTCAGTACCATTTTTCTAGATTCCATATATATGTGTTGCTGCTGCTGCTAAGTCACTTCAGTCGTGTCTGACTCTGTGCGACCCCATAGACGGCAGCCCACCAGGCTCCCCCGTCCCTGGGATTCTCCGGGCAAGAACACTGGAGTAGGTTGCCATATATGTGTTAAAATACGATATTTATCTTTCTCTTTCTGACTCACTTCACTCTGTATAATAGGTTCTAGGTTCATCCACCTCATTAGAACTGACTCAAATGTGTTCCTTTTTAATGCCTGAGCAATATTTCATTGTGTGTATGTACCACAACTTCTTTATCCTTTCACCTGTCAATGGACATCTAGGTTGCTTCCATGTTCTAGCTGTTGTAAATAATGCTGCAGGGAACAATGGGTTACATGTATCTTTTTCAATTTGGGTTTCCTCAGGGTATATGCCTAGGAGTGAGACTGCTGGGTCATGTGGTGTTTTCATTCCTAGTTTTTTAAGGAATCTCCATACCATCTTCCATAGTGGCTATATCAATTTACATTCCCACCAACAGTGCAAGAGTGTTCCCTTTTCTCCACACCCTATTCCAGCATGTATAGTTTGTAGACTTTTGATGATGGCCATTCAGACTGGTATGAGGTGATATCTCACTGTGGCTTTGATTTGCATTTCTCTAATAATGAGCAACATTGAGCATCTTTTCACATGTTTGTTAGCCATTTGTATGTCTTCTTTGGAGAAATGTCTGTTTAGCTTGGGCTTCCCTGGTGGCTCAGATGGTAAAGCATCTGTTGCAATGCAGGAGACCCAGGTTCGATCTCAGGGTCGGGAAGATCCCCTGGAGAAGGAAGTGGCAGCCCACTCCAGTACCCTTGCCTGGAAAGTCCCATGGACAGAAGATCCTGGTAGGCTATAATCCATGGGTCACAAAGAGCTGTACACAACTGAACGACATCATTTTCACTTTTTCCCACTTTTTGATTGGGTTGTTTTTCTGCTATTGAGCTGCTTGAGTATTTTGGAACTTAATCTTTTGTCAGCTGTTTCATTTGTTATTATTTTCTCCCTTTCTGAGGGTTGTCTTTTCACCCTGCATAGTTTCCTTTGCTGTGCAGAAGCTTTTAAGTTTAATCAGGTCCCACTTGTTCACTTGTGTTTTTATTTCCATTACTTTAGGAGGTGGATCATAGAGGATCTTTCTTTGATTTATGTCATCAAGTGTTCTGCCTATGTTTTCCTCTAAGAGTTTTATAGTTTCTGGTCTTACATTTAGCTCTTTAATCCATTTTATCTTTGTGTATGGTGTTAGGAAGTGTTCTAATTTCATTCTTTTACATGTAGCTGTCCAGTTTTCCCAGCACCATTTATTGAGGAAGCTGTCTTTGCTCCATTGTATATTCTTGCCTCCTTTGTCAAAAATAAGGTACCCATAGGTGCATGGGTTTATTTCTGGACTTTCTATCTTGTTCTGTTTTTGTGCCTGTACCATACTGTCTTGATGACTATAGCTTTGTAGTATACTCTGGAGTCAGGAAGGTTGATTCCTTCCGCTCTATTCTTTTTCACGATTGCTTTGGCTATTCAGGATCTTTTGTGTTTCTATATGAATTGTGACATTTTTTGTTTTATTTCTGTGAAAAATGTCATTGGTAATTTGATAGGGATCACATTGAATCTATAGGTTGCATTTCATAGTGTAGTCATTTTCACAATATTGATTCTTCCTCCCAGGAACATGGAATATCTCTTCATCTGTTTATATCATCTTTGATTTCTTTCATTCAGTCCAGTTCAGTCACTCAGTCACATCCGACTCTTTGCGACCCCATGAATCGCAGCATGCCAGGGCTCCCTGTCCATCACCAACTCCCGGAGTTCACTCAGACTCACGTCCATCGAGTCAGTGATGCCATCCAGCCATCTCATCCTCTCTCGTCCCCTTCTCCTCTTGCCCCCAATCCCTCCCAGCATCAGAGTCTTTTCCAATGAGTCAACTCTTCACATGAGGTGGCCAAAGTACTGGAGCTTCAGCTTTAGCATCATTCCTTCCAAAGAACATCCAGGGCTGATTTCCTTTAGGATGGACTGGTTGGATCTCCTTGCAGTCCAAGGGATTCTCAAGAGTCTTCTCCAACACCACAGTTCAAAAGCATCAATTCTTCAGCATTCAGCTTTCTTTATAGTCCAACTCTCACATCCATACATGACCACTGGAAAAACCATAGCCTTGACTAGACAGACCTTTGTTGCCAAAGTAATGTCTCTGCTTTTGAATATGCTATCTAGGTTGGTCATAACTTTCCTTCGAAGGAGTAAGCGTCTTTTAATTTCATGGCTGCAGTCACCATCTGCAGTGATTTTTCTTCTTTTCTGATCTGGATTCCTTTTATTTCTTTTTCTTCTCTGATTGCTGTAGCTAGGACTTCCAGAACTGTGTTGAATAATAGTGGTGAAAGTGGACACCCTTGTCTTGTTCCTGATCTTAGGGGGAATGCTTTCAGTTTTTCACTATTGAGAATAATGTTTGCTGTCAGCTTATCATATATGGCCTTTACTATGTTGAGTAGGAGAAGGCAATGGCACCCCACTCCAGTACTCTTGCCTGGAAAATCCCATGGACGGAGGAGCCTGGCGGGCTGCAGTCCATGGGGTCCCAAAGAGCGGACACGACTGAGTGACTTCACTTTGACTTTTCACTTTCATGCATTGGAGAAGGAAATGGCAACCCACTCCAGTATTGTTGCCTGGAGAATCCCAGGAACAAGGGAGCCTGGTGGCTGCCGTCTATGGGTTCGCACAGAATCAGACATGACTGAAGCGACTTAGCAGCAGCAACAGCAGGTTCCTTTATGCCCATTTTTTGAAGAGTTTTCATCATAAATGGGTGCTGGATTTTGTCAAAGGCTTTTTTCTGCATCTGTTTAGATTATCATATGGTTTTCATTTTTCAATTTGTTAATATATATCACATTGATTGATTTGCATGTATTGAAGAACCCTTGCATCCCTGGAATAGACCAAACTCGATCATGTTGTGTAAGCTTTTTAATGTGTTGCTGAATTCTCTTTGTTAACATTTTGTTGAAGATTTTTGCATCTATGTTCATCAGTGATATTGGCCTGTAGTTTTCTTTTTTTGATGTTGTCTTTGGTTTTGGTATCAGGGTGGTGGTGAACTCGTAAAATGAGTCTGGAAGTGTTCCTTCCTCTGCGATTTTTTAGAAGTATAGGCATTTGCTCTTCTCTAAATGTTTGATAGAATTCTACTGTGAAGTCATCTGGTCCCGGGCTTTTGTTTTTTTGGAAATTTTTTTATCATAGCTTCAATTTCAGTGCTTGTAACTGGGTTGTTCATAATTTCTATTTCTTCCTCGTCCAGTCTTGGAAGATTGAACTTTCCTAGGAATCTGCCCATTTCTTCCAGGTTATCCATTTTATTGTCATATAAGTGTTCATAACAGTCTCTTATAATCCTTTGTATTTCTGCATTGTCTGTTGTAACCTCTCCTTTTTCATTTCTAATTTTGTTGATTTGATCTTCTCTCTATTTTTCTTGATGAGTCTGGCTACAGGTTTGTGAATTTTGTTTATCTTCTCAAAGAACTAGCTCTTAGTTTTATTAATCTTTACTGTTGTTTCCCTTGTTTCTTTTTCATTTATTCCTGCTCAGATCTTTATGAGTTTTTCCTTCTACTAATTTTGGGAGGTTTTTGTTCTTTTTCCAGTTGTTTTAGGTGAAGTTAGGTTGTCCATTCGATGTTTTTCTTGTTTCTTGAGGTAGGATTGTATTGCTATAAACTTCCCTCTTAGAACTGCTCTTATTGCATTCCATGGGTTTTGAGTTGTTCTGTTTTCATTGTCATTTGTTTCTAGAAATTTTTTATTTCCCTCTTGATTTCTTTAATAACCTATTGGTTATTTAGAAATGTATTGTTTAATCTCCATGTGTTTTTGTTTCTTATGGATTTTTTCTTGTAATTGATATCTAGTCTTATAGCATTGTGGTCAGAGAACATGCTTGATACATTCAATTTTCTTAAATGTACTGAGGTTTGATTTGTGACCCAAGATTGGTCTATCCCTGAGAATGTTCCATGTGCACTTGAAAAGAAGGTGTATTCTTCTGCGTTTGAATGGACTGTCCTGAAGATATCAATGAAATCCATCTCATCTGATGTATCATTTAAGACTTGTGTTTCCTTATTAATTTTGTTTTAATGATCTGTCCATTGGTGTGAGTCGGGTGTTAAAGTTGCCTACAGTTATTGTGTTACTGTCAGTTTCTCCTTTTATGTCTGTTAGTGTTTGTCTTATGTATTGAGGCACCCCTATGTTGGGAGCATAGATATTTACAATTGCTCTGTCTTCCTCTTGGATTGATCCCTTGATCATTATGTAGTGTCCTTCCTTATCTCTTGTAATATTCTTTATTTTAAGGTCTATTTTGTCTGACATGAGGATTGCTACTCCAGCTTTCTTTTGCTTCCCAGTTGCATGGAATGTATTTTTCCATCCTCTCCCTTTCAGTCTATATGTGTCTTTAGGTCTGAAGTGGGTTTTTTGTAGACTGCATATATATATGGGTCTTGTTTTTGTATTCATTCAGCCAGTCTGTGTCTTTTGGATGAAGCATTTAATCTATTTACATTTAAAGTAATTATTGAGATATACGTTCCTGTTGCCATTTTCTTAATCGTTTGCGGTTATTTTGTAGATCTTTTTCTTCTCTTGTATTTCTTGACTATATAAGTCCCTTTAACATTTGTTGTAAAGCTGGTTTGATGGTACTGAATTCTCTTAACCTTTGCTTGTCTGAAAAGCTTTTTATTTCTCCATCAATTTTGAATGAGATCCTTGCCAAGTACAGTAATCTTGGTTGTAGATTTTTTCCTTTTCAGTACTTTAAATATATCCTGCCATTCCTTTCTGGCCTGCAGAGTTTCTGCTGAAAGATCAGCTGTTAAGCGTATGGGGTTTCCCTTGTATGTTACTTGTTGCTTCTCTCTTGCTGCTTTTAATATTCTTTCTTTGTGTTTAGTCTTTATTAGATTGATTAGTATGGTCTTGGCATGTTTCTCCTTGCGTTTATCCTGTATGGGACTCTTTGTGCCTCTTGCACTTGACTATTTCCTTTTCCATGTTGAGGAAATTTTCAAGTATAATCTCTTCAAATTTTTTCTCATACCCTTTCTTTTTCTCTTCTTCTTCGGGGACCCCTATAATTCAAATGTTGGTGCGTTTCATATTGTTCCAGAGATTATTCTGCTCTTCAGAAGTTGTTTCCACCATTCCATCTTCCAGCTCACTGATTTGTTCTTCTGCTTCAGATGTTCTGCTATTGATTCTTTCCAGAGTTTTTTTAATTTCAGTAATTGTGTTGTTTGTCTCTGTTTATTCTTTAATTCTTCTAGGTCTTTGTTAATTGATTCTTGCATTTTCTGCTTTCTATTTTCAAGGTTTTGGATCATCTTTACTATCATTATTCTGAATTCCTTTTCAGGTAGTTTGCCTATTTCCTCTTCATTTGTTTGGACGTCTGTGTTTCTAGTTTGTTCCTTCATTTGTGTAGTATTTCTCTGCCTTTTCATTATTTTTTTTAAACTATTGTGTTTGAGGTCTTCTTTTCCCAGGCTTCAAGGTTAAATTCTTTCTTCCTTTTGGTTTCTGCCCTCCTAAGCTTGGTCTAGTGGTTTGTGTAAGCTTTGTATAGGGGGAGGTTTGTGCTGATTTTTTCTTGTTGGTTTGTTTTTCCTCTGATGGGCAAGGCTGAGTGAGATGGTGTCTCATTCAGCGTCTGCTGATGATTAGGTTTGTATTTTTGTTTTGTTTGTCGTTCATATGAAGCATCCTTCACATGGTGATACTGTTGGTTGGGTGATGCCGGGTTTTGTATTCAAGTGGTTTCCTTTGTGTGAGCTCTGACTATTTGATACTCCCTAGGGTTAGCGCTCCGATAGTCTAGGGTCTTGGAGTCAGTGCTCCTACTCCAAAGGCTCAGGGCTTGATCTCTTTGTTATAAAGAGTCCAGTGGAAGCGAGGCGCAGAGTGAGGCCTGGGGTAAGTGTGCAGGACTCCTGTGCTCTCGGAGCTGACCCCTCTCCCCGGTCTCCAAGTTTGCATCTAAATTGCTGGGATTTTTTAGGCTTATTTAGATAATAAAAGGAGAGGAGTACAGAAAGAAGCCTGAAAATTGATCTGTCTAAGTAAGGGCAAGTAGCTAATGATAGAAGAATAGGTCTAAAAGTTAGAGGAGGAGGTGAGAATAGTGAGCTGGCAGTTTAGGGGAGAGCGGCAGAGAGAGGGCAACAGAGAGAGAAAGACAAGAAAGACTGGTGGTTTACCTGTCCAGAGATGGGGAGTCACATAGAGTAAAACAATCTCTTATTTATACCTTGATAGAAGCTTTTACTGAAAAATGCCACAAGGGAAAAAAAATGATTTTTTTTAAGAAGAAAGGGGAGGAACAGACTTTCTTTATATTGCTCATTTATACATTTTCTTACAGCATTCTAATTCATTCCAAGGTCAATTTGCAAGATTTTTTAGATTTAATTAATTTATTATTTGGCTGTGCTGGGCTTTCATTGCTGCATGCAGGCTTTTCTCTAGCTGTGGCGAGTGGGGGCCACTCTGTATTTGCAGTGTGCCAGCTTCTTATTGCAGTGGTTTCTCCTGTTGCACAACACGGGCTCTAGGGCTCGCAAGCCTCAGAGTTGCTGCACTTGGGCTCATTAGCTGCGGTTCCTAGGTCTAGGACTCAGGCTCAGTGGTTGTGACACACGGTCCCGGTGGCTCCATGGCATGTGGGATCTTCCCTGGTGGTGCTAGTGGAAAAGAACCCACCTGCCACTGCAGGAGACGTAAGAGACTTGGGTTCCGTCCCTGGGCGGAAGAGATTCCTGGAGAAGGAAGTGGCAACCCATTCCAGTATTCTTGCCTCGGAAATCTCATGGCCAGAGGAGCCTGGCAGGCTGTAGTCCATTGGGCCACAAAGAATTGGACATGACTGAGGGACTGAGCGTGTACACACACACACATTTGTGTGGGACCTTCTGGGGTCCAGAGACGGAACCCATGTTTCCTGCATTGGCAAGCAGATTCTTAACTACTGAGCCAGCAGGGAAACCCCAAAATGAATTTCTTGTAAGAAAGCAGGCACGTAGAGCATGCCATTTTGATTTTTAACAAAATAATAGTTCAGCAAAGATTTTTCACATCTTCTCACCTGGCCCTCTCTAGTCCATGGGGTCACAAAAGAGTTGGACATGACTTCACAGATTAAACAACAACAGCAACTTACCTACAAAAGTAACTGCCAGTTGAAGGGTAATGCCTGCTTAAACACAGAAGACTGACTTTCTCATTCTTTTAAAATTAAGAGGAAAAAAAAACTCTTTGGTTTGTAATTATACTAACAGAAGCTTGAATAAACTTTGAAATCTGTGAGAGACTTTTAAATCTGTTGCTGATTTTGAGTTCTCATCCTCTGAAACAAATCTTTTTGGCAATGAAGTCAAACTGAGTGAATGAATGAATGAGGAAAAGTTAATGCGTCCTCCATCAGGGCTCTGGCAGAGGCGCCATCCGTCATGTCTTGGTCACCTAGGGACATTATATTTGTCAAGTATCTGTGTGCCCTGTGCTGTTGGTAAACCTTGTACTGTACCAACAGTTGTTCAGTTATGTAACTGGTACCCTCTTCCTGTCCTTAAGGAGCTGGTATCTAGCCTCCCTCAGTCTGGGCCTTTATAGAGCGAATTCCTAGAAGCCCGGTAGAAGAGGCTACTTGCTCTAGGACAGTGATGCCACAGCTCTTGAAGCACAAGTTGCTCCCCAAGACCTGGCAAGGAGCTGAGTGTCACCCAGCTTGCTTCTGCCCAACCCCCACCCCACCCCCCGCCACACTAATAGCCTAATGCATGGCTGTGGGTCTTCCTGCCATTACCCACCCACCGCAGACTGACCTCCTAGCACCATATACCACCCGCTCTACCACATAGACCTCCCCCAGGAATCCACCAGGACTCTCTGACCTGTAGCGTTGCCCTCATGGTAGTCTGTATGGCCCATCACTCTAGGTGCCTGTATCTTCCAGGTCCTCCCTGGGGCCCTCGCCTCCTGGGAGGAATCTGACATCAGTCACTGTGGTTGGAGGACAGCCCCTGGGACATGTGCTCACACTATCCCCACACCTTCCCTTCTTTCTCCTAACTCTTAGCAGCTGCCCCCAACTCTTCTCTTGTGATGGCAAACCCCTCCTGGATGAGGAAAGGGCAGCATGGCAAATGTCACCTTTGTTCCTAGAGTTTTCTCTAGAGTAAAATGTCCTGGAAATGCTCAGTGAAGACAAGAGTGCCTCTTAATCCCTCTCAGAAGGTTTGAATTGCCAAGTTAAGATGGCCACCAACCTTAAATAGGCCCCCAGATCAGTGTGTTGGTAACAGAATCCAAATTTTAAGATAATGTTATCCAGCAAACCATCTGGTATCATCAACTCTAATCAGCACTTCCCATAGGATATAAAAAGTACTAATAAGTGTCAGTTGCTATCTTTATCAAATCCCTGGTTCAGTTCAGTTCAGTTGCTCAGTTGTGTCCGACTCTTTGCAACCCCATGAATCACAACATGCCAGGCCTCCCTGTCCATCACCAACTCCCACAGTTTATTCAAACTCATGTCCATCGAGTAGGTGATGCCATCTAGCCATCTTATCCTCTGTCATCCCCTTCTCCTCCTGCCCTCAATCCCTCCCAGCATCAAAGTCCTTTCCAATGAGTCAACTCTTCACATGAATGGCCAAAGTACTGGAGTTTCAGCCTCAGCATCAGTCCTTCCAATGAACACCCAGGACTGATCTCCTTTAGAATGGACTGGTTGGATCTCCTTGCAGTCCAAGGGACTCTCAAGAGTCTTCTCCAACACCACAGTTCAAAAGCATCAATTCCCTGGTGCTCAGCTTTCTTCAGAGTCCAACTCTCACATCCATACATGACCACTGGGAAAACCATAGCCTTGACTAGATGGACCTTTGTTGACCAAGTAATCCCTGGTAGACATATGCAAATCAAAGTTTTGCAGTTAAAACAACCAGTCAAAATGTCTCTAAAGAAAAGTGTATCTTAGATTTTCAAGATAGGAAAATAGAGAAAGAATATACAGCTAAGAGGAAAAAGTGTACTTCAGCAAAGCTCTGAAATTAGAACCGTGGCACATAGTAGCGTTTGTTATCACTAGAAGTTACTACTCACATCCTACCTCGAATCCCACTGCAGGTGCTGTCCATCCACGGGAGGCTCTCTCCAGCAGCGTAAGGATGAGCTGAGATCTCTGCCTTTAGTGGTCTTCAGGGGACTTGAGTTTTAGATAAGACTAAAATTCCTGTGAAGCAGATGGCAAGTTCCCCAGGAAAGAATAGAACCCAGCACTAAGCCATGTTCTGACCAGGAGCTCTGAGAGTTGGAGGGTCAACAGGAGCCTGAGTGGTCAAGGCAGTCTTCATAAAAAGGACCTCAGGTTGTAGGCAGACTCTAAACAGAGGACAAGCTGGAGGAAGAACAGGATAAGCACCAACTTGATTTTAAAGAGACACCAAGAGTCGGGGTGGTTTGTCCACAAATGACCAGATTCAGCTGTTTGCTTTTTTTTTGGCAAGTTCCTTAGCTACTGAAATTCTGTGCTGCTCATTCTGATCATGTTTATATAGAGAGAGTCATCTTTATCCAAGTGACCGTATGTTGTGCCCCAAGAAAGCAGGATTTTTTCCTCTTGTCCCTGACACTCATCTGGCTAGCATCCCATTTCACTCTCAAAATTGTCTTATTTGGATGATAAATCATAGTGTCACACCTGACTCTGCCTGACCCCTGTAGGGTACAGGATAAGGTCAAAGTCCACTGAGCAAAATGCTTCCTAGACAGCATTTCTAGAAATCTAAAAATGCAAAGTACTCATTATTACTTGAAAAGAAAAGAAATAGACTCTTTCTTTTGTCTTGCAAATATTGCTAAATGGATTGGAAAACACCAAATGGAAACTCGCCACATAAAGTTAAAGACACTCATCAACTAGGACCGAAATGAAAAACAACAGCATAAAAATTAAGTTAATGAAACATAAAATGTGCTAATAAAGGTAGAAGGAAATTAAACAGGGAAATAAGTTAATAAATGCAAGTTTCGACTTGAAGAAGAATGGCAAGAAAACACTAAGGCCTTACCAGCCAGAATTCCTAGAAAGATGTGAGCATCCATGTAAATTTCAGAGCCTGCTTCAATAACAGCCAAACGCACATGAACTAAGATTAGCTGCAGTCGTGTTTATTCAAGTAATTAAATGTGGAGACAAGCCTAACACAATGATGTGATGTAATTGTAATTACTGCTGCAGTGGTACCTCCTTGACTGTCCTGATCATAAAGCTGATGCCATGTAGCAGATGGAGGTCATGCCCACATGAAGTGCAGAGACGGAAGTGTGTCCTCCCCAGCTGGAGTCTATATCTGCTTCTCTTAGACCAATACCAAAATGCAGATCCAGAAAATCAAACCGTCTCTCTCCTTGTGATCGTCACTTGCCGAAAACATATTGATGTTGTGTTCTTAACTGGCAGTTAACAGTTTTGTCTCACAAATCCAATTGTCTACTCAGCATCTCCTCTTGACATCCCATAAGCAACTGGAACTTTGCACACCCAAACTTTTGGAGGGGCAGTGGGGAGATCTTAGCATTTTTTAAATGCAGTTTTAAAAGTTACTTTCCAGTGGAGTCTTTAGGGTTTTCTATGTAGAGGATCATGTCATCTGCAAACAGTGAGAGTTTTACTTCTTCTTTTCCAATTTTTATTAGTGTATAGGGATGCAAGGGATTTCTGTGTGCTGCTTTTATATCCTGCAAATTTACTATATTCATTGATTAGCTCTAGCAATTTTCTGGTGGAGTCTTTAGGGTTTTCTATGCAGAGGATCATGTCATCTGCAAACAGTGAGAGTTTTAATTCTTCTTTTTCAATTTGGATTCCTTTTATTTCTTTTTCTGCTCTGATTGCTGTGGCCAAAACTTCCAAAACTATGTTGAATAGTAGTGGTGAAAGTGGGCACCCTTGTCTTATTCCTGACTTTAGGGGAAATGCTTTCAATTTTTCACCATTGAGGATAATGTTTGCTGTGGGTTTGTCATATATGGCTTTTATTATGTTGAGGTATGTTCCTTTTATTCCTGCTTTTTGGAGGTTTTTCTTTTTATGATAAATGGATGTTGAATTTTGTCAAGTATTTCTCTGCATCTTTTGAGATAGTCATATGGTTTTTATTTTTCGATTTGTTAATGTGGTGTATTACATTGATTGATTTGCAGATATTGAAGAATCCTTGCATCCTTGGGATAAAGCCCACTTGGTCATGGTGTATGATCTTTTTAATGTGTTGTTGGATTCTGATTGCTAGAATTTTGTTAAGGATTTTTGCATCTATGTTCATCAATGATATTGGCCTGAAGTTTTCTTTTCTGGTGGCATCTTTGTCAGGTTTTGGTATTAGGGTGATGGTGGCCTCATAGAATGAATTTGGAAGTTTACCTTCATCTGCAATTTCCTGGAAGAGTTTGAGTAGGATAGGTGTTAGCTCCTCTCTAATTTTTGGTAGAATTCAGCCGTGAAGCTGTCTGGACTTGGGCTTTTGTTTGCTGGA
The DNA here is from genome assembly GCA_006408695.1 of Aepyceros melampus. Taxonomy (NCBI): domain Eukaryota; kingdom Metazoa; phylum Chordata; class Mammalia; order Artiodactyla; family Bovidae; genus Aepyceros; species Aepyceros melampus. Next base: position 207,393 of record SJXQ01007567.1, on the reverse strand, counting down.
AGATTACTGATTACAGTTTCAATTTCCATGGTTGTGATGGCTCTGTTAAGATTTTCTATTTCTTCCTGTTTCAGTTTTGGAAAGTTGTAGTTTGTAAGAATTTGTTTATTTCTTCCACGTTGTCCATTTTATTGGCATATACTTGCTTATAGTAGTCCTTTGTAATGCTCTGTTGTCTGTTGTGATCTCTCCATTTTCATTTCTAATTTTATTGATTTGATTTTTTTCCCTTTGTTTCTTGATGAGTCTGGCTAATGGTCTGTCAATTTTATTTATCCTTTCAAAGAACCAGCTTTTGGCTTTGTTGATTTTTGCTATGGTCTCTTTTGTTTCTTTTGCATTTACTTCTGCCCTAAATTTTATGATTTCTTTCCTTCTACTAACCCTGGGGTTCTTCTTTTCTTCCTTTTCTAGTTGCTTTAGGTGTAGAGTTAGGTTATTTATTTTACTTTTTTCTTGTTTCCTGAGGTATGCCTGTAATGCTATGAACTTTCCCCTTAGCACTGCTTTTACAGTGTCCCATAGATTTTGGGTTGTTGTGTTTTCATTTTCATTCATTTCTATGCATATTTTGATTTCTTCTGTGATTTGCTGGTTATTCAGCAGCGTGTTGTTCAGCCTCCATATGTTGGATATATATATATTTTTTTCGTTTCAAAGTTCTTTAATGGAATATGTTGTTTGAAGGCTTTTGTACAAGTCTCTGGGGTCACTAGTGGTAAAGATTTCTGGATATCTCATCTCTCATTGGTTTTCTGAATATGCCTAAGACATATGGTTCTTATTTAGACTCTAATAACATTGCCATGCTTTCCTTCCATTCTTGTGTGGTCTTTTCAGGAAAGAGTAATTTTTAATAGTTTTTCTTCTGTAATTGACATTTAATTTTACTGCATTGTGGTCAGAAAAGATGCTTGGAATTATTTCTTCTTCTTCTTCTTCTTCTTTTTTGAATTAACCAAGGCAGATTTATGGCCCAGGATGTGATCTATCTTGGGGAAGGTTCCATGTTTGCTTGAGAAAAAGGTGAAATTCATTGTTTTGGGGTGAAATGCCCTATAGATATCAATTAGGTCTAACTGGTCTATTGTATCTTTTAAAGTTTGCGTTTCCTTGTTAATTTTCTGTTTAGTTGATCTATCCATAGGTATGAGTAAGGTATTAAAGTCCCCCACTATTATTGTGTTATTGTTACTTTCCCCTTTCATACTTGTTAGCATTTGTCTTACATATTGTGGTGCTCCTATGTTGGGTGCATATATATTTATAATTGTTATATCTTCTTCTTGGATTGATCCTTTGATCATTATGTAGTGTCTTTCTTTGTCTCTTTTTGCAGTCTTTGTTTTAAAGTCTATCTTATCTGTTATGAGTATTGCTACTCCTGCTTCCTTTTGGTCTCTATTTGCGTGGAATATCTTTTTCCAGCCCTTCACTTTCAGTCTGTATGTGTCCCCTGTTTTGAGGTGAGTTTCTTGTAGACAACATATATAGGGGTCTTCTTTTTTTATCCATTCAGTCAGTCTTTGCCTTTTGGTTGGGGCATTCAACCCATGTACATTTAAGGTAATTGTTGGTAAGTATGATCCCATTGCCATTTACTTTATTGTTTTGGGTTTGAGTTTGTACACCCTTTTTGTGTTTCCTGTCTAGAGAATATCCTTTAGCATTTGTTGGAGAGCTGGTTTCATGGTGTTGAATTCTCTCAGCTTTTGCTTGTCTGTAAAGCTTTTTATTTCTCCTTCATATTTGAATGAGATCCTTGCTGGGTATTGTAATCTGGACTGTAGGTTATTTTCATTCATCACTTTAAGTATGTCTTGCCATTCCCTTCTGGCCTGAAGAGTTTCTATTGAAAGATCAGCTGTTATCCTTATGGGATTCCCCTTGTGTGTTATTTGTTGTTTTTCCCTTGCTGCTTTTAATATTTGTTCTTTGTGTTTGATCTTTGTTAATTTGATTAGTATGTGTCTTGGGGTGTTTTACCTGGGTTTATCCTGTTTGGGACTCTCTGGTTTTCTTGGACTTGGGTGATTATTTCCTTCCAAATTTTAAGGAAGTTTTCAACTATTATCTCCTCAAGTATTTTCTCATGGTCTTTCTTTTTTTCTTCTTCTTCTGGGACTTCTATGATTTGAATGTTGGGGCATTTAACACTGTCCTGGAGGTGTCTGAGATTGTCCTCATTTCTTTTAATTCGTTTTTCCTTTTTTTCCTCTCTGATTCATTTCTTTCTACCATTCTATCTTCTACTTCACTAATCCTATCTTCTGCCTCTGTTATTCTACTACTTGTTGCCTCCAGAGTATTTTTGATTTCATTTATTGCATTATTCATTATATATTGACTCTTTTCTATTTCTTCTAGGTCCTTGTTAAACCTTTCTTGCATCTTCTCAATCCTTGTCTCCAGGCTATTTATCTGTGATTCCATTTTGTTTTCAAGATTTTGGTTCTTTGTCACTATCATTATTGGGAGTTCTTTATCAGGAGATTGCTTATCTCTTCCTCTTTGGTTTGGTAGGCATTTATCCTGTTCCTTTACCTGCTGGGTATTCCCCTGTCTCTTCATCTTGTTTATATTGCTGAGTTTAGGGTGTCCTTTCTGCATTCTGGCAGTTTGTGGAGTTCTCTTTATTATGGAGTTTCCTCACTGTGGGTGGGGTTTTACAGGTGGCTTGTCAAAGTTTCTTTGTTAGGGAAGCTTGTGTCAGTGTTATGGTGGGTGGAGCTGGATTTCTTCTCTCTGGAGTGCAATGAACTGTCCAGTAATGAGTTATGAGATGTGAATCGTTTTGGAGTAATTGGGCCGCCTGTATATTGGAGCTCAGGGCTGTGTTCCTATGCTGTTGGAGAATTTATGTGGTATGTCTTGCTCCGAAACTTGTTGGCCCTTGGGTAGTGCTTGGTTTCAGTGTAGGTATGGAGGGGTTTGATAAGCTCCTGTCAATTAATGTTCCCTGGAGTCAGGAGTTCTCTGATGTTCTTAAGATTTGGACTTAAGCCTCCTCTTCTGGTTTTCAGTCTTATTTTTACAATAGTCTCAAGACTTCTCCTTCTATACAGCACTGTTGATAAAACATCTAGGGTAAAGATGAAACATTTCTCCACAGTGAGTGACACCCAGAGAGGTTCACAGAGTTACATGGAGAAGAGAAGAGGGAGGAGGGAGTTAGAAGTGAACCGAATGAGATGAGATGAAATCAATAGAAGAGAGAGGAAGCTAGCCAGTAATCACTTCCTCATGTGCACTCCAAAACTGGACCACTGAGAGATGTTCACGGAGTTATACAGAGAAGAGAAGAGGAAGGAAGGAAAGAGAGGTGGCCAGGAGGATAAAAGGGGAGAATCAAAAGGAGAGAGACAGATTCAGCCAGTAATCAGTTACCTAAGTGTTCTGCACCGTCTGGAACACACAGAGATTACCAGCGTTGGGTAGAGAAGAGGGGTTAGGGAGGAGACAGAAGAGACCTCATGGAGAAAAAAGATAATCCAAAGGGGGAGAGCAGTCAAGCCAGTAATCTTGCTCCCAAGTAAATGTGGGTACTAAAGATTGGGTTCTTAATGGTACAAAATTGATAACAAATACCAAAAAGCAAAGACTAAAAATCTAGAGTTTGGAATTTCCAAAATACAATATTAAATTTAAGTAGGAAAAAAAGAAAGAAAAAAGAAAATCAAAGTCACAAAAATTATATATATATATATATATATATATATGAAGTTTGCTTTAAAAATAGGGTCTTTTTTTTGCAAAGTAATAGTAGATTATAAAAGTCAAAATTAAAGGAGTAATAGAGGACTTAAAATTTTTTTTAAAATTTAAAAAGAAATAATGATCGTAAAAATAGTAAAAAAATATCTAAGACTTTCTCTGGTGTTGTTGTGGGTATTGTGGGGTCAGTTCATTTTTGGATAGTTCCTTAGTCTGGCTTATATTTCTCAAGATCTATAGGCCCCTTCCTATATAGTCAACAAGGTTTTAATCTATTGCACTTGTCACTTCCAAAGCTGTTCCCTCTGTTTTAGCTTTTTTGTTTGTTAATCTCTTCAGTGTCTAATTTCTGCCCTGACACAAAGGGGGCGGTGGTGGACATTTTTTTTAAGCTCACTTATTCAGTCGCCCTGTGGGGAGGGAGGGACGCTGCAAACAAATAACACTGGCGTGTGCTCACAGTGCCTTAGCCACACTGGGCCTGCCCTCGCTCATGGCACATGTTCCTGGGCCTTTTTGACTTGGGCCAGAGAGACTTGAATCTGAGGCATGGTATTCCTAGTATCAAGTGTATCCCCAGCTCTTATTGACAGTTCTCATTCCATTCAAAATAATATGAAGTTAACAAGAACAAACTAAAAGATTGATCCTGGTTCTATTCAGATAAGTTAAAACAAGAGTGGAAGAAACTATCTTGCGGATAGGCATATCATGAAAATTGAAACATAAATTAACTGCTACTGAAACTGAGTAGAACATTGTTGGGCATTCCTGGGAACAGACCATTGCATCCCTCCCCTCCCCCATGGCCCTATCCTCTTGTTTGTTAAAAAGTTTTGGCCTTCCAGGCCTTCCCTGAGTTCCAAAGGGCAAATTTATCAGATAAGTGATAAAATGCAGAAACAAAGGAAAACATGCAAATAGGATAAAATAATAATAGTTTAGCCATGAAACAAAATCAATGACTTTTAATTCCTCCTTAAGAGCTATAAATAATATCCTAAACCATATCCTTGAGTCATTACAGAAAGCCCCACAAGATGAAATAAGTTAACTTCATGTTGACCACTGGCACATAGGCCTGAGACCTGTTGGAAGCATAAAACTTGTAATAGGGATTACAAAAACTCAAAACTGTTACCTCACCATTTAGTCAGATCAGGGAGTTTGGGTCTTTTGAGCATTAGCTGCCTGTTCTTCTTGTTTGGCACCTTGCAATAAACACTGTATTTTTTCTCACCATAATCCAGTGTCAGTAGATTGACTTTGCTGCACACAGAGCCAACTGGACCCAAGTTTGGTTAGGTAACACTACCTAGTAAGACATCCCTCATGCTCCAATATGTTATTCACTATCAGAAGAATATATCCTGGAAGAACTAGCTCATCATTTTCATAGAATTGTAATATTTCAGAGAATGAAGTATCCTCAGTAATCATCTTTTAGATTGTACCATTGAGGAAATGGAGACAAGTGAAGGAGTAATTTGCCTAAGTACACACAGTTACTCAGTGGTGAAAGTGAAGTTGCTCAATCGTGTCCAGCCCTTTGCGACCCGTGGACTGTAGCCCACCAAGCTCTTCCATCCATGGGATTCTCCAGGCAAGAATACTGGAGTGGGTTGCCATTTCCTTCTCCAGGGGATCTTCCCGACCCAGGGGTAAAACCCAGTTCTCCCACATTGCAGGAAGATGTTTTAACCTCTGCACCACCAGGGAAGCCCTTAAATGCAAGAATACAGTCTCTCAGAAAACTTCCTATAGAGACACAGAACTTCACATCCAAGTACTAACATCAAAGATTTCAAGGGAGGAAAGGAAGCCAGGTTGAAAGAAGAAGGGGGAGGAGATGGGAGAGGAGGGTGAAAGGGGTGGCCTTACAGACGTCTCCTGCCACCTAGAAATACCCAGGCATTATGGGACTTTTCCCTGGGCCTCCAGAGAAGAGAGGACTGGAACTCGGCCCTACCAGAAATCAGACCAGACCAGAACCAGAATTTGAGTTCTCAGCTCAGGCTGAGGGCCCTTCAATCAGATTCCTGCATCCAAGACCGAGGAACTAGAAAAACAGGGAAGGATAGGAAGGGTTAAGGAGAGGAAAGAGAGAGGAAAAGGGAGAGAGGTCAATAAAGTCTCTTGTTCCTTACAGGTCGGAGCACTCTGGCCAGTTGTCCACGTCAAGAGGAGACCAGGGACAAAAGGGTCCCAGTTGCGGCCGCTGGGTCTGGTCCATTGGCAGGCTAGCTGGCCCCTGAGTACCCCGAGTGGTCAGGATGTCAGTCTCAGTGAAGAAGAGTCCCACCGGAGTCACCATTTGTTGCATTAAAGTCGACCCTTTCCAAGGCCTGAAACTGGACTCTTTCTAACACTCAAAAATGAATTGTCTGAGGAGACACATGTGCTGACAAAGCAAGATATTTTATTGGGAAAGAGCACCTGGGTGGAGAGCAGTAGGGTAAGGAAAAAACCATGATCTCTGGGGAACTTTCAAGATGGTGGATGATTAAGATGGGGAGATCACCTTTCTCCTCAGAAATACATCAGAAATACATGTGTATGTGGAACAAATCCTGCAGAACACCTTCTGAATGCTGGCTGAAGACCTCAGACTTCCAAAAAGGCAAGCTAATTTCCAAAGAATGAGGTAGGGCAAAAGATATAGGAAAATGAGGAGACAAAGGATTTGGTACAGAGATCTGCATCTTGGGGAGGGAGCTGTGAAGGAGGAAAAGTTTCTGTACATTAAGAAAACCTCCCATGGGCAGGAATTGGGGTGGGGGGAGCTCCAGAACCTCAGAGGGGAACAGAGCAACAAGTTCTTGGAAGGTAAAACAGAGAGAATTCACAAAGTGGTGCTGACCAAAATTTCCCAGCCAAGATACTATCTACACTTGCAAAGCAGCAAGTAGGGGCTGAATGCAAAAGCGCAGGCTTTAGGGATCCGATCCTAAAGAGAAGGCTGGAGTTGAGTGTAGTGAAGATACTCTGAGAGGGCTAGTACAACATAGCTGATGGAGTTTAGGGGAAAGTCTGTGCCTGCTAGAGAGGCAAGATATTATTGCCACTGAGACCATTTAACTCCATGTGCTCACAGATTGCAGAACACCACCTTTGTGAGTGCCATAGGCAGGACGAGCTATGACTGTGAAGTGTGATTCCAAAGGTAGATACACCAAAGCAAGCTCGAGTGCCAGAGGCAAGACTACCAGCAACTGCAGTGTATGTCCCCAAAGAGGGAAATGCAGACTGCTTGGCCACTGCGAGGGCTGGCGTGGGTGACAGAGGTGGAGAACAGGAGGTCACTGTGGTCTCAACCCCAGGGGTCACTACTGCCACCAAACTGTGAGTATGTACAGAGCACTGCCCACATCTTCCTGGGAGCCGTGCAGCTTTGCTTGGCCTAGGGACACAAGATCTGTGGCAAATTCCCCTGGAGAATCACACGATTTCCTGTATGTCTTAGTCACAGCTGGCACACCCCAACTGTGTCTGCCATACCTTACCTCTCCCTAGCCACACTGAGTAAATGAGACTTAATAAACTGCTACTTTTGCCCCCTCATATCTGGGTAGGGAACAGACACTGGAGGGTGGCCTACAGGCATAGGCAGGGCCAGAACCAGACCTGAGCACCAGGGGCTGTATGACCAAGGAAGATGAAGGGAATTTACTCCAGCAGCCACCAGTGCAGCAGATTAAATTTCCATAATTAGCCTGAGACTGTGGACTTTGGAGGAGGGAGGGCAACTGTAGACTTTTGAAGCAAGTCTAAGTTGGAGTAAGGCCAGATCTCAGTCTGAACTAACCCCACGATGCACACATTAGGTCCAGAGACCTTCCTAGAAATATTAGAGGACTTGAATAAACAGATTAGCTGGAACTCACTGCGTGGTAAGGACAACAGAGGCCTCAGAAAGATATTCTTATTACCTCTCTCTCTAGAGAGAGAGTGCTTCCCTGGTAGCTCAGATGTTAATCTGCTTGAATGCGGGAGACCCAGGGCTTCGATCCATGGGTCAGGAAGATCTCCTGGAGAAGGGCATGGCCACCCACTCAAGAATACTTGTCTGGAGAATTCCATGGACAGAGGAGACTGGTGGACCACAGTCCATGTAGTCTCAAAGAGTCTGACATGACTGAGCGACTAACACTTCACTTCACTTCATACACATACAGTCTTTTTCTATATTGTTCTATTGCTTTTCTTTTTTACTACTCATTTAAATTTTATTTTTTCAACTTACTTTTTCCTTTTGAAAGATTTTATTTTTAAATGAATTTATTTTATTCTTTTTTCCCCTATTTTTAAAATATTGTTTAGTTATATTGAATTATTTTCCATGTTTTTGATTTTCATTTTTTGCTAGTGTATTTTTTAGTATCCATTTTAACATATATATTTGTTTATGACTTAATTGATTCTTTTTTTGGTTCCTATTTTTATTCTTTTTCTTTTTTCTCTCTGAATTTTCTCTCTTCTCTTTGTGAATGTGTGAGTTTCATTGGATGTTCTTATCTTTTGAGTGCTGCTCACCATTTGTCACTTTCACCATTTGTCTTGGGGTCTTGTCCATCTGTTTTTGTTGTTGTTGTTGTTGTTGTTTATTTGTTTCTATCTTCTGCTGACTTCTTTTTCTCTTTTTCCCTCTTTTCCTTCTCTATTCCTTTCTCTTCCTCTTCTGTGTTGTTTGGCTTGTAAAGTTGAGACTCCAGTAAGGGGATGGGCTTGAACCTCTGGGAGATTAAATACCCAAGTCCAGGATGGTGAAACACCAGAGAACTCCTTACCCTATAGAACATTAATTCATGAAACCTCTCCCAAAGACCTCCATCTAAAACACTAAGACCAGTTCTCATCTAAAGGCCAGCAACTCCAATGCCAGATGCCTTATGCCAAACCATGAGTGAAACACGAATATAACACTTCCTATAAGAATACAAGTTGCCCAAAGCCATACCAAGCCCACAGACACCACAAAACACACCACTGGATGTGACACTGCCTTTCAGGGATAAAGTATCTAGTTCAACCCACCAGAACACAGGTCAAGTCCACTCAGCCAGGAAACCTTCACAAGACACTTGCCCATCCCCAAAAACTGGGGGCAGATTCCACAAATAAGAGAAGCTATGACCTTGCAGCCCATGAAAAAAAAGACCCAAACACAGTAAATTCAACAAAATGAAAAGATAGAGAAATTTCCAGCAGATGAATAAACATGAAAGAATCCACAAAACCAAACAAATGTAGAAGAAATAGGCAACCTACCTGAAAAAGAATTCAGAGTATTGATAGTAAAGATGATCCAAAATCTTGGAAATAAAATGGAGGCATAGATAAATAATTAGAATCTGTATGCATGTCAGGAAGCAACAGTTAGAACTGGACATGGAACAACAGACTGGTTCCAAATAGGAAAAGGAGTACNCTGGTGCACGGGGATGATCCACAGAGTTGATATGGGGTGAGAGGTGGGGGGGAATTCAGGATTGGGAACTCATGTACACACGAGATGGATTCATGTCAATGAATGGCAAAACCAATACAGTATTGTAAAGTAAAATAAAGTAAAAAATAAATAAATAAAAGTTAGTTTCCATTTGCAGTTACTGCCAAATACTGGCTCTATCCCCCACGTTGCACAATACCTCCTTGAGCCTATTTTACACGCAGTCGTTTATGCCTCCCCCGCCTCCCTCCCACTGGTAACCACTAGTTTGTTCTCTATATCCGAGTGTGTTTCCTTTCTGTTGTATTCACTAGTTTCTTGAACTTCTTAGAGTCCATGTGTAAGTGACATCATACATACAGTATTGTAAAGTAAAATAAAGTAAAAAATAAATAAATAAAAGTTAGTTTCCATTTGCAGTTACTGCCAAATACTGGCTCTATCCCCCACGTTGCACAATACCTCCTTGAGCCTATTTTACACGCAGTCGTTTATGCCTCCCCCGCCTCCCTCCCACTGGTAACCACTAGTTTGTTCTCTGTATCCGAGTGTGTTTCCTTTCTGTTGTATTCACTAGTTTCTTGAATTTCTTAGAGTCCATGTGTAAGTGACATCATACAATATTTGTCTTTCTCTATCTGACATAACTTCACTAACATAATGCCATTTAAGTCCATCCATGTTACTGCAGATGGCAGAGTTCCATTCTTTTTGATGGCTGAATAATATTCTATCATATACATCTACCATTTCTTCTTTATCCATTCATCTGTTAATGGACATTTAGGCTCTTTCCATGTCTTGACTATTGTGAACAGTGCTGCTGTGAACACTGGGCTGCATGTATCTTTTTGAATTAGAGCTTTTTACACACCCAGACCTAAACTCTGCCTTTGTCCTGCTTCTGCCCCATCTTGCCTGTCCAAGTCAGTGGTTCTCCATCCATATCACATGCTCTCGCCAGGAACCTGGGACTCATTCCTGCCGCACCCCCCCAACATTCAGTCAGTCACTGCTTCCCTCAAGCCTGCCTCCAAAATGTACCATGAACTCTCTCCATCTCCACTGCTCCCATGCACTTCCCTTACCTCGATCACTGTCCCTTCCTGTCCCAATCCATTTGCCACACAAAAGGCAGAGGGGTGTTTGAAAAGTGTAAGTCATATTGCCTTTCTCCTTACTCTTTTTTTTCTTTAAATTATAGATTCACCGAAAGTTGCAAAGAATGTACAGGCAGGTGCCATACATCCTTCTCTCAGCTTCTCCTCTTGTAAACCTTTCAGTGACTTCATATTGCTGTGGATAATGTCCAAAATCCTTAACCTGACCGCCACAACCTGCCACTGTCCCCACCGCTCACTAACGTGCCTGACAGCAACCTTCTTGTAGCTCTTCAGCTAAGCAGGGATCCAGGCTTACCTTGGGCCTCTGCTGCTAACAGTTGTCCCTTCTTCCTTCTGCATTCATACTTTTCTTATTCAATATTCTTACCCCTCCTTAGAGAGCCTTCCTTGTACATTCATCCCAAACAAGGACCCTTCACATTCTGGTTCACAGCTCCTGGCCCCTTTGGTCATAGCCCTCATTATCTAGAATGCTTCTATGTGTTTAACCATTTGCGTCTGGCTCACCTGAAGGTTCCAAGTACAGTGTTGCAAAAGCTTTGTCTATTTTGATGTCACCCAAGCCAAGCCCAGTGCCTGCACATAACAGGTACATCAGATTGCTGTATGGTTCTACTCACATGTTAGTCTGTTTCTGTCAATAAGAAAGAAGCTGGATCATACTGAGACCTCTCTGAATTCCAGTCTTTTCCCTTTGTTTTCTCCTCACTCCAGTACCCATGAACTTGTTCACCACTCAACCCAGTTATAGTAAGAGCACTTAGTTTCCTCTTTAACTTCCCATCGATAACAGATTGTCACTGGTAACTCATCTAGTGTACATTGAAACCTGCAAGTCTACTGATTAGGCTCCCAAGCACCAGCTTCCTATAATAAAGACAGAGAAAAGATGTCATCTCTTGAAGAGAACCTGGAAAATGATTATTTCTGGCAGAAAACTTGTTTTGACTCATAGACTTACCCTTCAGAGTCATTCATGAATGAGTAATAAACTCAGGAAAGATCAATGATGCATGCTCTTAACCCTCTCAATCTATTCTGCTGAGAGCTGAATAAAAAGAAAGTTACAAGAGAAGAAGATGATTTAGGAAGAGAGAAATACGGTTGCTGTAATGTACAAGTCTTAAGAAAAGGAAAGTGGGCAATTCATCTAGTTTACTATGAGTAGTTTTTCAGGCTTCAATCATGAGTCACCTAAGTAATTTTTCTCTGCTGTTTAATTCCAATGTTTATTTATTTTATTATTTTCCAACAGTAAAATAAAATAGTATGCAACTGCCAAAGTTTAAAGCAGTAAAAAAAAAAAAAAATAAAGTTGGTGGTCTTTGCTCTGGCATATAACATAGAATTTTAATGCCATAAGGTTTTTTTTCTCAAGCAGTTATTTTAAACATTTAATATATTCTCATCTCCTTTCTTGATGGATGATGAGCTATCTTCTGTTAAGTTTCTAATGATAGAGAATAACTACAAATTAAATAGCACAATCAAAAGCAGGCATTAAAAATAGTGGTGCAGGCAGTTGTGTGGACAGACTGCAGAGTGACTGGTTAGGTGTGGGATGTCTAAGCCTGAAGGACCTCTTGGTCCCAGGGTCATGTCTGTCTGCAGCCCTTGCTCCCAGGTTCAGCTCAGCTTGCATTAGAGGCCTCGCCCACATCAGTCCTATGGAGTTATTCTCAGCAGGTACTACCACCTGGGAAGCATCCATTCATAGGTATTCTAGTGATGGGCATCTGAGTTTTCTGTTGGGGGTTTGTTTTGCTTTGCTTTTGTTTCTTAAGTCATCTTCTTATAGACTGCACATCAACCAGTGCTGTGTTTTTCTTATCACAAAAGCCAGTGGGAAGTATTTGCAGGCAGGAGAAAAAGGAATCGATAGACTTTTTTAAAAAATTGACATCCAGGGTTGGGGGAAAATTCAGATACCATGTGAGAGATTTCTGTTGAACTTTTAGTCACATCTCCTGTGATTTTTGTCACTCCAGGAAGAGTCCGTCTCCAATGCCTCCTACTGAGACGACGTGGAGAGACTGTGCTAATAATATATGCCATCTTTCCTCTCGGCACTCCCAGATGCTTTTTTGTATACTTAGCCAAACAGAGTCAGGAATAGAGACTGAAGTTCTTCTCAGGGATACCTTCCAACATGAAGGCCATCTTGCTGAGTGAGGAGAGACCCCCTTAGGAGGGGACCAGGGAACAGCGGTGGCTGCCCGGCACCGGCTGGGTGTTCTGTGAATGTGCTTCTGGGGCGGCTCTCACAGAGGAAGGAGAGAGAGGAGAGAGAAGGATGTGCCTCCTCTGAGGTGTCCCCGGGGAGCCTGCACTCCAGACCTTCCACCAGCCTCTCACCTCCTCCCCCTGCCTCATTCTGCTTCCTCACATGTCCCCATGAAGAGACAGCACAGCGCACATTCTTATTTCCTGTCTTGAATGGATGGCATGACCCTAGAGTGCCAGGACACACGGGCTTTCACTACCTGGAATCCAGGAAGGGAGGAAGGGACAGCTGCCCCTCGGATTGTCCCCAGGACCAGGACCTCGACTGGCTCCCTCAGCATCCATTCAGGGAGGGAAAGGGCCATTTGAAAACAAGGTCTGGGTTGAGGACCAGAATACAGGTCCATAATATAAATGAGAGGCGAGCCTGTCCCAGGACATAAGCCTCTCCGTTCCCAGTTCAACAGATGTTCCATTTTTTTCTAACTCACTGTGGCTGTGTCACTTGTAGACTTATCTAAGTTTCTCAAATAATTTTCCGTTCCTGGTGCTCACCCTGGAGCTCATGTTCCCTGGGTTCTTCCTTTCAAATCTGCCTTTCATTCCTACTTTGCCACAGTGTCTCCACGGAGACACCCTTGTCATTTTAAGGGGAGAGTTTCTGATTCTACCAGGGACGCCTCTGACTTTTAAGAGTCGTTAGAACCCTCGGGCAGGCACTAAACGCCAGTAGTGAGCCCCTCGTGAGTGTGACACACAGAAACATGCCCAACTCAAACCCAGACAGTCTTGGCACTGGGGTAAGGGGAGCCCAGGTGAGAAGCACTGCTGGGGGCTCAGACAGGCCCTTTCTCTCCCATCTAGACCAGGACCAGCAGTGCCCCCTTCCCCCAGACCACAATTCCATGGGAAGGACCCCCTAAGTGATGTCTTTGTTGGCGTTCACTCTGCAGATATTCCCAGAGCACCTGTTAACAACTCCACACACTGTAGAACCCTGGTCGCTCAGACGGTAAAGAATCTGCCTGCAGTGCAGGAGACCCAGGTTCCATCCCTGGGTCAGGAAGATCCCCTGGAGAAGGAAACAGTGTTCTTACCAGAGATTCCTGGTGGGCTACAGTCAGTGGGGTCACAAAGAATCGGACACAACTGAGTGACTTAAAGGTCCACCAGCCATTAGTCATCGCTCGTGTCCGCCCCTTCTTAGCTCTGTCCTACCTTCCCCTTTTTTCTTTTTTATTTATTTTTTCTTTTTAAAAGTACTCTTTATTTTTTTAATTAATTTTTATTTTTTAGTTTGTTTGCTTTACAATACTATATTCATTTTGCTGTACATCAACATGAATCAGCCACGAGTGTACATGAACTCCCAATCCCGACCCCCACCTCCCCCCT
>SJXQ01007567.1:167773-192147 GCA_006408695.1 Aepyceros melampus | reverse complement strand
AATGGCTAACAAACACATGAAAAGATGCTCAACATCACTCATTATCAGAGAAATGCAAATCAAAACCACAATGAGGTACCATTTCACACCAGTCAGAATGGCTGCGATCCAAAAGTCAACAAGCAATAAATGCTGGAGAGGGTGTGGAGAAAAGGGAACCCTCTTACACTGTTGGTGGGAATGCAAATTAGTACAGCCACTATGGAGAACAGTGTGGAGATTCCTTTAAAAATTGCAAATAGAACTGCCTTATGATCCAGCGATCCCACTGCTGGGCATACACACCGAGGAAACCAGAATTGAAAGAGACACGTGTACCCCTTTTTTAAAATATACTTCCAATTGGAGAATAATCACTTTACAATATTGGACTGGCTTCTGCCATACAACAACAACCTTCACCGTTTTATTTGCATGTTATCTATCAATGTCTGCAAGTCATCCCTGGACCTCCATTCTAACTCCCTGGAGTCTCAGCTTGTCCAGGACAGTGACCACCTCTTCTGCTTTTGCCTTTGTGCCCCGTAGCACCCAGGGCAGTCATCTTCTGTGTAGTAGGAATTCAATAAGTGTTGGTCTGACTGCCTGATCCAAGGACACGCTACTATCACCGAGGGTATCTTTCGTTTCTGTAATAGGGATAATGGTACTGATGTATCCTTTTTCCTAATCTGAAGATTCTATTTTGTCTGCTTCCTGTGAAGAAGAAGAGCCTGGAAGACATTATTGTCTCTGATAAACAGTAAACTTTGACACCTGTTGGGTCAAAAGTGAAGGCAACCATGTACTCCTTGTCTCCCTGCAGAGGCCTTGGTCTTCAAGGCCACGCTTTGATCCCCTCCTCGTGTGACTTCTCATCAGAGAAGAGAGTGTGCTGTCTGCCTTCCACAGATTCAGGGGAAGGCAAGTGGGCAAAAAAAAAAAAAAAAAGAACAGGAAAGGGAAAGTGAGTGGGAAACTGGGAGAATCTGAAGGAGCAGTCTCCACTGCTGCCTCCTTATTTTCTTTTTTCTTTTCTTATCATGGAAATTTTAACACACAAAATTTCCCAGAATACTGTAATATTCCCCCAGTGTGCTCATCACCTAGCTTCAAGAGCCATCCACCCAAGGCTGTCTCGTTTCATTTATATGCCCACCCCCTCTCTCTCCCATCCGGTTATATTCTTTTAAATCCCAACATCATGTAATTGCATTCAGATATTTCAATGTGAATCTCTAAAAGACTCTTTAGAAATTATGTTAACTGTGTCTAAAACATATCAATAATCATCTAATATCATCTCAAAACCAATGTTCCAATATCCAGTTGTGATGACTTTATCAATAAATCTGAAAACTTGGAGTAAAATTATACCTTCATTGGGAATGTAACTTCAAAGGAACCAAAACAGATCCTTTTCTTGCAGGAAACTAGAATAAAATAGTGTGAAAAAATGATTTCAGAAGTAAAAATGAAATAGGTCTGACTGGTGTCATGTCCAACCTCCTCATGGTCGCCCCCTGGTGGCAGGTGTGCCCGGTGAGGGACTTCAGTTAACTTCAGAAATGTTCATTTTCTAATATTCCTAATAATACAAAAGGGTTCTCTACTATGTTACTAGTAGTTTCATATTTGGCTACCTGGCAAAAAATGTGGATGATACGTGGGGGGTGTTTTAAGTATTGATTGAGCACATAATTTAAAAGCCAGAATATTAAACAAACATCTCTGCCCTTTCTTCCAGCAGGCAGCCCAGAGAACGGCCCTCCACACTCTGTCTGACAGGTACATTTTGTCATTTTTATGAACTATAAATTGCTTTATGAAACATTGAG
Source organism: Aepyceros melampus (assembly GCA_006408695.1). NCBI lineage: Eukaryota > Metazoa > Chordata > Mammalia > Artiodactyla > Bovidae > Aepyceros > Aepyceros melampus. Next base: position 190,330 of record SJXQ01007567.1, on the reverse strand, counting down.
CCCTATTTATTGTGGCATATAATTCATAATCAGATTTTGTCCCTAAAGTATCTGTGAACTGGGATGTTAAACATTTGGCATGCTTTGATTTGTCACGCATGTGTGGAGTTTATTACTGCAAAAATCGCCGCACTGTATTTCATAGAAAGTACGGAGAATCCCTCGTTGTGCAATGAAACAGGAGACAAGAAACTTGGAAGGAATGTCCTGAATGGTGCAGTAAATTCTGAACTTTGGGACTGGTTGAGATCTGAGCTCATTTTTCAACAATAAGTACTTCATTTATTCTGGGGTGCTCTCTTCAGACACTTCCCCAAGAGCTGTCTGTCTTCTGGTGAGATTCTCTCTGGAAATACTTTATGCATGGAACCCAGTTCCCAGTCCTGTGTGCCTGACTTCCTCCTTCTCACTCTGGCTTGTCTTTTCTGACTTGTGTTATTGAGTGAGGTATGGAAACCTAATCAGTAAACATACTCAAGCTGTATTTCACATCTTGCTTTGCCTATAAGGCTGTATAAAGATAATTGAGTGGGGATGTATAATAAGTTACTTCCTAGAGTAGACTTCACTATTTATTGGTTTGGGTTGGTTTTTTATTTCTCATTTGCCAAGGGGTGTGTGTGTGTGTGTGTGTGTGTGTGTGTGTGTGTATGTTTTAAAGACTATCAGGTGGTAAAGACGAAGAAGCCTTGTTTTCTTTATTTCCACAAGTGATGTTCTTACAAAGTTAGAAAGACCTGGAGGAGACGTCCCACTCAGCAGGCTAGCAGACACCTTGGCACTGGCTAGCTACTATCACCCCCGCTCCTTTCCTTCCCAGTTCTTTTTTTTTTTTTTTTTTTTTTTTGTGGAATGGGCAGTAATTGCCTGTGTAAACCAGCTCAGTTCAGTGCCTCTCCAAGGAAAAATCTGTCACTGAGGCGAATTGTCCGTGCACGTAGATGAGAAGCATTTTCTCAGAGGTGGCAGTCTGAGCTGCAGTGTTGTGATTTCAGCGGAAAGCCTTCCCCATGACAGCCACACCAGCCTGTGTGCTCTAAGAGTGGACGCCACATCATCTTCTGGGGTTGCTTCTGTGACTTTCGCAAAAGCTGGTAACTGTACCACCTCTGAGTCTATTGGTAGGAGGAGGAGAGGGACTGGATCAAAACACATTTAAAATCTGACACATTAATTCCTTTTCTCAACGTGTTTCTTTTTTCCCTTTGACTCTTCTTCTTAAGTGATTCCTTCAACAAAACACATTGAGAAGCAAGAGAAAGCCCACAGTTTACAATGTTATGCCATTGCCAGTGGTGACAAGGTTTCTTCATAGGATGATAAAAATTACGTAAAATTAGATTGTGGTGATGATTTCACAACCCAGTAAATATAATAAAAACAACTAAATTGCATGCTTAAATGGGTGAACTTTACAGTATATCAATTACATTTCAATAAAACGACTATAGAGACACAAAATCTCTTTATGGCCTTTGGTAGAATGAATCAAGAACGATTTTTTTAATAAGGAACTCTCTTTGAAGACATGGCTGTGGATACAAAGACAAGTTATCAGAAACTAGGACTGGTATATTCTAAGGCTTCTCCTCCAAAGACGCATGACTCTGTCCCAGGTAGAAGATAGGCATGGGCTTTCATGATGAGCAGCACTATTACCTTTGACATTTTCTGATCTTCTCAAAAACTTAACCTGAAGCCAAATCATTGACTCATAAATTAGAATCTTAGCCCTTGTTGTTATATAACCACTAAGTGCAGAAACTGTAAGGAAAAAAGTCCATTGCCTAGAAACAGAGGTCCCCATTGTCACTGCTCTTCTAGCGAATTTCTCTATCTTCAAATGTAACTGAGCATCTCCCTCTAAATCTAGCAGTTTTCCTGCTCAAAGTGCGAGGAACCCGGTGCCTTTCAAAGCAGTGAGTTGACTTCACCTCCTGTTCTATGTTTTCTGTTAATTCGGGGCCACACAAGTACTTCCATGAGTGAGAGATATCTGTAATCATTGGGAGATGCAGTTAAAAAACCCTTCTTCAAAATAAGGACTTGTAACACCTACTGAGTTAACTGGACTCATGTTTTCCAGTTTCTTAAATTAGAGAATGCTAGCTTATCACATGCGGAAAAGGCAATGGCACCCCACTCCAGTACTCTTGCCTGGGAAATCCCATGGACGGAGGAGCCTGATGAGCTGCAGTCCATGAGGTCACTAAGAGTCGGACACGACTGAGTGACTTCACTTTCACTTTTCACTTTCATGCACTGGAGAAGGAAACGGCAACCCACTCCAATATTCTTGCCTGGAGAATCCCAGGGGCAGGGGAGCCTGGTGGGCTGCTGTCTATGGGGTCACACAGAGTCAGACATGACTGAAGCGACTTAGCAGCAGCAGCAGCAGCTTATCACACAACAGATGTGTTTCTGTCACATTACGTATTCTGGGGAGTAAACTAGCCTTTTCTAGAAAATGAGAAATGTGACTCTGGGTCCAACCGCTGTATGACTTGCCTAGAATTCTTTTGTCCCAGGAACTGCCTGAGGGTGGGAATGGAATTGAGTAAAAATCCGCCAACAACCCCAGGCTGTGACCTTCCCAAAGTAGAGGTCTAACCCCACACCTCAGACTCCCTGCGGCCTGGTGGTAATCATTTCTACACCCATTCACACAAACTATTCTGGTTTCCTAAACTTTTGTTTTTTCAGCCTGTTATCACCTTTTGATATAAAATTCCATAGCGATTAGGCACTTGTGTTTCTGTTCTAGAAGAAGCGCTATGGGGCCTTCATGGTTGCTCCCTGAGCAACGGGATGGGGAGCTGCGCAGAAAGCCCGGGCCGGTTTGTGTCTCACCACCACGTGACACTGAGCTGTCCGGCTCACTTGCCCCTTTGTGATCCCCTGTCCATCCCATTTAGCTGGTGAACACAGGACATCTGATCCAGGAGCAGAGTCGTTTGCCTCAAGATGAACAGCCTGATGATGAAATGTAATTTACTTGCTGTGGGTTGTTGGAGGGGCATGAGTCTATACTGTAGGAAGCCAGTTGTCCTCTGCTTCCCCGTAAGAAGGACAGGCTTTGCTCTTTTCTTTCTAAGGTCAGGTAGAAATCTCATCCACATGGAATGTCAAAGTGTGGAGGACATCCAGATGTTTTCTGAAGGTCGCTCTTGTCTGTCTTTTCATTGTTCCAGCTTCCTGGTTTCCAGGGACATTTTAGCAGAAACCCAGCATCTGACAGTTGAGACCGTAATGCTTTAAAGTTCAGTGAGTTCTCCATAATCAATACACGTGCATGCGTGCTAGCTCACTTCAGTCGTGTCTGACTCTTTGCAACCCTATGGACTATAGCCCACCAGGATCCTCTGTCTCTGTCCATGGAATACTCCAGGCAAGAATACTTGAGTGGATTACCAGGCCCTCCTCCAGGGAATCCTCCTAACCAGGAATCAAACCTGTTTCTGCTGCAGTTTCTGCACTCTTTACTGCAGAGTCACTGGGAAAGCCAATAAATACACAACGTTGATCAATTAAATCTCTGATGTTGCCAGGGCCTCCCTGGTGGCCCAGTGGTTAGGACTCTGAGCTTCCAATGCAACAGGGAGCAGGTTTAATCCCTGGTCAGGGAACTAGGAACCTACATGACAGACTGTGTGGCCAAAAATATGTTTAAAAAAAACAAAACTGTGGTATTGCCATTACTAACATTTAAAAAACATCCAAGAAAAACCTGTTGCCTTCTTTGGTTTTGCTTGAGTGATGGGCTTAATTTATGGCTCAACAAAAATATCCCAAGTATTCCACAAGTCCAGACAGGCTTTGGCCCAATTCATCCATGCCACCTGCAGTGGTGGGAAGGGTGAGGGAAGATGGGGTGGGTGGGTTTTGTTCTTTTCTCCTGATGGCTACAGAATTTTTCATCTGTCAATTTTATGCTATTGAGAGGCAACTGGCTTACTACAGAGGCCTGCCAATGCCCCCAAATAATGGAAAAGCAAAGATCAGGAAGAGGTGGCAAAGTTCTCAGCAAGATAAACCAGTCAATGACAAGGAAACCACCCTTTGCAAAGAGACACGCTCCTTCTTACTTACCCCCTTCTTATAATGTGCCTCTCGAGGATCTCTTCTTCCTACAGACCATTGTGCTGGGTGGGGCAGAGAGAGGCAGAGAAGAATTGGGATTAATTGGCCAGTGGATCATTTCTAAAGGCACATCTTAGGTGCCGCGTCACCGGTAATGTGGAGAGTATGCAGAATGCTATCAGGAGAAAACAGGGTGTGTGTGTAGTATGGAAAGTGCCTCTGAATACCATTAGCTTTCCTTCCTAACTAGTGAATAGTAGATAACTGTGATCAGAAAAAGGATTCATCTGATTTATCAAGCTGAGCAACTGCATGTTGGCAGAGAAGCTGGGGGTCAATCTGGAAATCCAGGGCAAGAGGGGTACAAGGCAGCTGGCAGGGCTAGAAGTTAATCATCCCCTTGGACCGCTTCCATCCATCTCAGAGCAACAGAGCTGCTGCAGAGTGAGCCAGGATGCTTTATAGCTATAGATCAGGAATTAATATTTTCTGTGAAACCTCCAGCTTCATTTGCAGTAACTTGGGTTTTATAAAAATGGAGCATAATTTCATATGAATAAATCACATTCAGCTAGAAAGATGAGAAGCTGGGGGGGGGGGGGGGCAGGGGAAAGATTGTGCTTAACTTTGAGAAGAAAAAAAAAGGAACAAGCAAGAAAGCCAACATGAAAACGGTTGTTAAGGCCGTGGGACTAGGAGGATGTGAGTGGCCGTGTGGTTAAATTGCGCATGTAATCATCTTCTGAAATGTCAGCCTGCGACTCCAGAAATGGCTCCATTTTTACAGCCTTGGAGATGCATCACCAGACTGTAACCTGGTCTGCCCATCTGGCAGTATCTCAGGTCCAAGATCCATTTATACTGGAATCTAAACAACTGCCTTTGATTTACTCACTGGTGCCACGAGGCTCTATTGAAGTACCTTGTGTGCACAGCGGGCCCTGGGCTGGTGCCGGCGGGCTGTGGGGAGCAGCAGCCTGTCACCTGTGCTCGGCGCCTCCCAGTCCAGAGTCCAGAGGTGCTGTCTTTGTGAAGAGACAGCCCCCATTAGCCTCGAGATCTGCTCGCCTCAGTCTTGCCCTTCCTCAAATAAATCTCACCCATCAACTCTCCTCTTTCCATTGGGGAGAATATAATGAAATTAAGTAAGTGAGGACTCATCTAGAATGAAGGGCTCACCTCCGTTTGAGTGTGATCACTTCTGGAAGCAAGGCTGGACACGGTGCCACTGGGCAGGGGAAGGCAGGTTCTGACAGCCGGGGGCGGGAGGGTGTGCACTTTGCATTCGGCCTCACCTTCCTGACCCGTCGCCAAGTGGACCAGCCTTGGTCAGGCGGAGGGGAGTGTACTGGCTGTGACCACCAGCACCGCAGGGTGACTTTCTGGGCCTCATTCTACGCACCACCCTGAAATCTGGAGAAGAAAGTCACAGTTACCAGGCACTGGTGACGATTGGGCTCTTCTCAAAGGGTCCGAAAAGGGAGCAGGAGAGGCTTGTGAGAAAGTTTCAGATTTCCAACTTGTAAAATGACAAAGTAGCAGGAGGGGAAGTATCAGCCTCGCCCTCGAGCCCCGCAGTGGTTTCCAGACTCTCCAACGCAACAGCTTCTTATGATAAAGTCACTTTGGTATACCGTGCAAAACGTCTTTAAAGAGCTCTCGAGTTTAGAAACTCCATCTCATTGACTGTCTAATTTTATGATCCCCCAACAACCCCGTGAGATAGAAGGGACCCATTTTACAGATAAGAAAACTGAACCTGAGACAGGCAATGGAGTCACCCAAGATCACAAGACAGCAAGTGGTAGAACTGAGACTGCACTCTAGGTTCACTGATTCACGTGGAGTGGAATTCTCTCATCCCCATCAAGCAGCAAGGAAGCAGGCAGCCTTGGATGGGGTCAGAGGCTGGCGGTTCATGCCATGTTTTATAGTCTAACAAATGTTAATAGCTTACTCTATCTGCACTTTGTTTAACAGAGAGTAGGAGAAGGCAATGGCACCCCACTCCAGTACTTTTGCCTGGAAAATCCCACGGACGGAGGAGCCTGGTAGGCTGCAGTCCATGGGGTCGCTAAGAGTCGGACAGGACTGAGCGACTTCACTTTCACTTTTCACTTTCATGCACTGGAGAAGGAAATGGCAACCCACTCCAGTGTTCTTGCCTGGAGAATCCCAGGGACAGTGGAGCCTGGAGGGCTACCGTCTCTGGGGTCGCACAGAGTTGGACACGACTGAAGCGACTCAGCAGCAGCAGCAGCAGTAGATCCCTTGTCTCTACTAATAATTATAATAATCCTTACATTTCTGGCCTAGCTATTTTTTTATCCCTAGCACCTAGCACAGTTCCTGGCAATTAGGAGACACACAAGTCATTTGATGAATGAAGAAAACGATGAACAAATGAATGAGTGAATTAGGTCCCATTTTTGTGGTTAAGCAATGGCAGCTCTTCCCCTTTCATGGATCACAGCATTGTCGTGGCAAAGGATGCTGCGTAACTCAATGAAACCATGAGCTGTGCTGTGCAGGGCTACCCAAGATGGACGGGTCATAGTGAAGAGTTCTGACAGAACGTGGTCCACTGGAGAAGGAAATAGCAGCCTACTCCAGCATTCCTAGCTGGAGAACCCCATGGACAGTATGAAAAGGCAACACTGGACGATGAGGCCCCCAGGTCGGAAGGTGTCTGGTATGCTATGAGGTGGTTAGATAGCATCACCGACTCAAGGGACATGAATCTGAGCAAACTCCAGGAGACAGTGAAGGCCTGGAAAGCTACAGTCCATGGGTTTGCAAAGAGTCGGACATGACTTAGTGACTCAATGACAACAACAAATGGCAACTTTGGGCCTAAAATAGGAAATAGCTGACATGATGCCTATTCACCATGGCAGCAGACCACCACAGGGAGCAGAGCTTAATGGTCAGGGGCTCATTACTGAGGAGTCCACGCCTGAAAGATGCTGTAGAATTGAGACGCACTATTAACTGCCACACGGGACAGGGAAATGGAATGATTTTTTTTTTTAACAATCCAAAAGTAGGAAGAAAGTCTTAGGAAAAAAAAAAACCTTCAAAAAATTGAAACCATCAGTGCAATTCAATTAGAGTGGAGTTAAACTAGAAATCAGTAACCAGAGAGAACTGTAGGGTGCCATCGTTCTGCTAATACCTAGACATGATCTCTGGCTGCTCCCTGTCTCTTCCTCCCCTCTCCTCATTGCCAGGCTTCCCACTATGGGCAAATCTTACGATGCCCTGCCATACGATCTCTACCAATTATTCGTTTCTGTTTTCCTTCCTTCATTCAATGCATATTTGCAGGATAGAGACCGCACAGTGAGTAAGGTGTCAAGCCAGTCTCTAAAGAGAGACACAAAAAAACCCATGTACCCCACTCTCTGGGAGTTTACAGGGTGGTAGAGGAAACTTGGTAGCTCGGACAGACATAGTCAGTGCAGGAGACCTGGGTTCGATTCCTGGGTCAGGAAGATCCCCTGGAGAAGGGAATGACTACCCACCCCCGCATTCTAGCCTGGAGAGTTCCGTGAACAGAGGAGTCTGCCAGGCTACCGTCAGTCCATGGGGTCGCAGAGAATTGGACATGGCTGAGTGACTAACACTTCACTTTCAGAGGAGACTTAGACACATGCAGATCCACTGTGTGCATTAAATGTCGGCGTGTGCTTGCGTGGTCCTGGGCCTTGTTCGTACAGCAGTCACGTGTGAGTACACCACCAAGCATCTCACATGCATCACTTGTCGTTATTCCTCACGATAGCCCTCTCAGCCAGGAAGGAGGAATTCAACATTAGGGCCTAAAGAGATGGAGTTTTATTTTGTTTCCTTTTCCACATATCCTCTCTGAAATCCTAGGGAACCTGGGTTTGCAGAGACATGTCACTGACCCACAATCTAGTGGCTGAAAGCCACAGGGTGGCCTGTCTGACTCCAGCTGATGCTACAGCTGATGCTCTTAGCAGCTTCAGTAACATCCTGCCACCCCACCAAGTTATAAAGTGAACTAGAGCTTGTACTCCACAAGAGAGCCCACTGCAATGCGAGGCCTGTGCACGGCACCTAGAGAGTAGCCCCTACTTGCCACAACTAGAGAAAAGCCCAACAGAGGCCCAGCACAGCCAAAACTAAATATAGAGAGATAAAGTTATTTAGAGAAAAAAAGAATGGCTGCTCAATAATAACTTAATGCCTTTCAAACATGAAAGGCCGTGAGTTCAAATTATGCTACACATCTCTATTTCCATGATAAGGAGGAGGAAAAACACTGTATATCTGGCCCGGCTTTCCCTAATCTCCTCTCTTCTTTTGTAAGACATCTTGAAGCAAGCATCGGATTTTGAATCCTTGAACTTGGGCTGGAATTTGGGAAAAGTATTTATTCATCTGAGTCTGAACTTTCTCAGTTACATAAACAGGATGGTAATTATACCCTCCTTGTTAGGTTTATGTCAGATTAAATGAGGTGATAAATAGCAAAAATGCTTTGTTAGTCTATCCATATGATAGTAATCACTCTATTGCATCACTAAGAAAGCCCACTAATCAAAGTACCACGAGATATTCTCTAAGTCCTCCTGAGAAGCTTGAACAGGAAGACAGGAAAATATGACAGAGTGGATTTAATTTATGGAACCATGAACAAATCATAGCCTGGAGCATGTTTTTACCTTGACAGTATAGAAAAATAAATATCAACAAAGCCCAAGAACTATCCCTTACTATTGCTTATTTCCTCCCAACTTTGTAATAGGTCCTAATCTAGCCTATTCTCCCATTTAAAAAAAAAAAAAAAAAGCTAAACTGTGGGTCCCTGGGTGCTGGGTGAGTTCACCGCCGCCCCTGAGGAGCCTGCCACCTGTCTCTCCTGTGTCAATATCACTTCAGTCACCTAGAAAAGTCACCCTGGGTCATTTCCTGACACCTTTTCCAGTCGATTTCTAAAGAATTTGATTCATTTTATTATTTTTGAAGTAAATCATCCTTATTTCAAAAGCAGTGACTCTCAGGTAACCTGGGGGATCCCGGTAGAGATCTGTTTGGGGGCCATGGAAAGAGAGAGAATGCTCACTGAGCCTGTTTGTGGGGCCTCTTCTCCCATGGGGTCGGTGGTGCCCATGGGCACTCACTGACGTGGACACACTCGCCTTGCTGCCGCTTCTCAGCCGCCGTCTCAGCATCCCTGACTGCCCTCGGTGACTGTCAGCACAGCTGTCTGCATCAGTGTCATAAGCAAACGCAGGCTATCGACTCTGAAAACCAGCTTTTAAAAAGCCCCCCAGTACTAATTTCCACCATAAAACGTAACAGCTCCAGAGAAGACAATGAGTCCTACCAGGTAAATAAGGCATATTTTTAAAGGCCCCAAACATGTATTTTACGCAACAGAACAGAGCAGCCTGAAAGAAGCTGTTAACGGTCTTTTGAGTAAATAAATAACAAGCTGTTTGAAACCACTAATTACTCATTAAGTGGTTTAGTGACTTGCGGGGGGTGCCTGCGGGTTCCTGCGGACCCACCGCCTGAGGTCTGAGCCAGGAGGATGCATCCAGAGGGGCCTCTGGTAACAGGAAGTTTTTTAAGTGAACTTTTAGAAAATTTTAATTTGCGTATTTATTATTTATGGCTGTGCTGGGCTCTTACACTGCTGCAGTGGGGCTTTCTCCGGTTGCAGTGAGCTGGGGCTCCTCTCTAGTTGCAGTGAGCAGGCTTCTCACTGCACGGGCTTCTCTTGTTGCGCACAGGCTCCGGGCGCACAGTGGCTGCAGCGCGCCAGCGCAGTAGTTGGGAGCGTTCAGGCTCCAGGCTCTGGTGGTCAGCAGTTATGCCACATGGACTCAGCTGCCCCCAGGCATGCGGAATCCTCCCGGACCAGGGACTGAGCTCCCTGAAATGGCAGGCAGATTCTTAAATCACTGCTCTTGCTTCTGCGTGCTCAGCCATGTCTGACTCTTTGCGACCCCAAGGACTGTAAACCACCAGGTTCCTCTGTCCATAGGATTTCCCAGGCAAGAATACTGGAGTGGGCTGCCATGCCCTCCTCCAGGGGATCTTCCTAATTCAAGGATCGAACCCATGTCTCTTGCATCGGCAGGCAGATTCCTTACCACTAGAGCCACCTGGGAAGGCCCTTAGCCACTGGACCACCAGCAAAATCTCCCCTGTATGTTTCTTAGCACACCGAGGCCACCGTGTCGTTATAACTCATTCACTGTGTCTGTGCCCTTAGTAAATGGCAGTCCAGCTGGAGAAACATTTGCAGTGGGTGGGTAGTTTTAAAACTAGTAGATTAGTGGGGTTTTGCTTTATTTAAAACCAAACTATTTAGCTTCTTTTGATGAAAGCTTATTTAAATTGTGACACTGCAATTGTTTTTTTGTGTTGTTTTCTTTTTAATCTCCTCTTAGTGGAGAAAACTAGCCAAAGGCCTGGAGCCTTCATTCTCTGCTCCCAGAGCCTTTCAGGCCAGCACCTCCCACCCCCTCCTCTCCCTGTTCCCCCACCCACAGCCAGGCAGCCCCACCCAGGCAGTTCACTGTTCACTCCTAGGATGCTGAGCCAGCTGGAGCAAGCTGCCCAGCCAGCTGCTAACTCCGGGCACTGAGCCTGTCCCTCCACCACTCTCGGCCCCTCTCTGCCACTCCCCTTCTCTGACTCCTGCCTCTGACATCCTCCAAAGGCAGCCTTGGGCCAGCATTGGCAGGCTGGCCTGCTGGCTCTGCTGACTGTGTTTGGGGCCCCGATGAGCTCCCCTGCTGGTGTTGAAAGGTTAATGTGCCCCCCTGGAGGGGAGCAGGCTGACCTTTCCTGTGCTGGCTCCCAGGCCAGGTGCTGGCAGGCCAGCTGTCATTCTGGGTCCTCCTGTTGGCCAGCAGAATATGGTGCCCACCTCTGCTCTCCTCAGCCGGCATCAGAGCCTGGCCATCTGCATCCCTGTTATTCGAGGACAACCATCTAACCTGCTGCCAAACTCTGAGCGGGTTCCTGAGCCTTTCCTCCCCCCTCCCTGGAGCTCTCTCTGGCCTTGAGTTTCCCTTTTCATGCCGCCCTGTATTCACTGCTCCTCCCACCCCGGCAGGCAGCATTTGGAATGTCCATGCTCATTTATTAAGTACAGGTCAGTTGGGTTAAATGTTGATACCAAACCAACTACTTGGGAAGGGAAAGGCTGTGGCCCTTTCTTCGTTCTCTCAGACCAGGTCCACTGGCTTGCTGGCTCCCTGCTGCTAACAGGACGGAGACTCAAGAAGCCTAGCCCAGACCTGAAGTCCAGAGGCCCCAGTTGGCCTCGCAGTGGCCCAGTTTGCCCTGTTCACCATCAGGGAGCCAGCAAGCCTCTTTAGGCCACAGTTCCTCTTCTTAAAATGAAGATATAATCCCTGTTCATCCTAAAGGAAATCAACCCGAAATATTCATTGGAAGGACTAATGCTAAACTGAAGCTCCAATACTTTGGCCACCTGATACAAAGAGCCAACTCATTGGAAAAGACCGTGATGCTGAAAAAGATTCAGGGCGGAGGAGAAGGGGGTGACAGGATGAGATGATCGGATGGCATCACTGACTCAATGGACATGAGTTTGAGCAGGCTCCAGGAGATGGTGAAGGACAGGGAAGCCTGGCGTGCTGCAGTCCATGGGGTCACAAAGAGTCAGACACGACTGAGTGACTGCACAACAGACCCCTGTTCAACCAGCCGAATCCTGGTCTGGGGGAGGGAAGGCAGATAGGCTGTGTAGAGGCCCTTTCAGCCATGCATGCTGCACAGGCACAGAGAATTGGGGTATTTATTAGTTTTTGCAGGACTAGGTGAAGGAGGCCCTATTTTCTTTGTGTCATTGCCCAGCCACTGAGCTATTCAGTGGAATTCTAAAAGGACAGCCAGATGGGCCTTTGCTGTTGTTGGAGGATGAGCAGAACACTGAATGAGAAAGGCTTGTGGTCTTCAGGCCACCCTTAGACCTCTGGGAGCCTTGTGGCTGCCACACCAAGTACTCTGCTGGGACCTGATGATGTCACCCCATTTCATCCCCCCAACTGTCCCCTGGGGTAGGTCTCACTGTCCCCGCTTTCCACATGGGGAAAAGGACTGGAGGGTGGAGTCAGGTGCCCAAGGTGGGTGGAGCCCAAGTTTTGGGAAGGCAGCATAGCTTAGAGCGGGGAGGGCCTGGCAGACCTCATTGGTGGCAAAGGGCCTCATCCTTGCTCTGCCTACAGAATCCCCAAAAGGACAAAACCCTTGGCCTCACGGTCCTGGCCCAGGCCTGAGTGCCTCGTGCAGGGCCACAGGCTGCCCTTGCCCCTGTCCGCATGTCAGAGCAGAGGCCCATTTAGTCACGCTTCGTCTCTATCCACTCCACGTTTGAACGTAAAACAGGAATGACCACACACCCACGAAGGATCCCGCTGGAGGCTTGCGTGGTAGGACAGACCTCAGTCCACTTCTGTTTTCTCCAGGCAAGCACTTCTAGGGATTTCAGGCCTCCTGCTGTGTTCTGCACTTAAAATGGAAGATGATGGAAAACTTGAAAAGCGCTGTGTCATGCTTTGACGGAGGTATATGATGAGAAAAGGAGCGCCAAGCCAGCATGATTGCCTGAGGCTTATATTTCTTGAAGATTTTTTTCCCTTCCACCTGGCTGGAGAAATATTAGCTATTCACTAACATTTCAAAATACAGGCCAAATCTTGCTCACATCCTGACTGCAACTGTGTACCCTCGCGTGAGTCTTTAAAATGTGAACCTGCCCTCATATTGTTCCCTTGCTCACCAGTCATCCATCATCCTGAGTTCCTTACCTCAGTCAAGCGAGGTGAAGGCTCTGGGTGGTTGAAACCACACAGATCTCTCTGGGTATCAGAAGGAATGTCATGGCAATAAGGACTTAATTTCCAAAATATACAGACACTTCATACAACTAACTAACCAAAAAACAAAGAACCCAATCAAAAAATGGGCAGAAGATCTAAATAGATATTTATCCAAGGAAGAAATTTGGTGGCCAGCAGACACATGAAAAGAGGCCCAACATCGCTAATTATTAGATAAATGCAAATCAAAACTACAGTGATGTATCACACTGGTCAGAAAGGCCATCATCAAAAAGTCTGCAAACAATAAATGCTGGAAAGGTCATGGAGAAAAGGGAACCTTCCTCCTGCACTGTTGGTGGGAATGTAAATTGGTGGAAAGCCACTATGGAATAAAGTATGGTGGTTCCTCAAAAAACTGAGAGCTACCATATAATCCTGCAATCCCTCTCCTGGGCATATAGCTGGAGAAAACTCTTGATTCAAAAGATATGTGCACCTCAATGTTCATAGCAGCGCCATTTAGAGAAGGCAAGACATGGAAGCAACCTAAATGTCCATTGACACATGAATGGATAAAGAAGATGTGGAACATATGTGTACTAGAATACCACTCAGTGATAACAGGGGCTTCCCTCGTAGCTCAGTCAGTAAAGAATCCGCCTGCAATGCAGGAGACCTGGGTTTGATTCCTTAGTCAGGAAGATCCCCTGGAGAAGAAAATGGCAACCCACTCCAATATTCTTGTCTGACAATCCCCATGGACAGAGGAGCCTGGCAGGCTATAGTCCATGGGGTTGCAAGAGTTGGACATGACTTAGCAACTAAACCACCGCAGCAGTAAAAAAGAATGACATCATACCATTTGCAGCCACAGAGATGGATCTCGAGATGATCACATTAAATGAAGTAAGTCAAGAGAGAAAGATGGATACCAGGATATCACCTACATGTGGAATCTAAAATATGATACAAAGGAACTTATATACAAAACAGAAACAGACTCACAGACACAGAGACCAAAGTTGTGATTAATGAAGATGAAAGTTGCGGGGCAAGGGGCGGGGGTAAATTAGGAGTTTGGAATTCATGGACACAATGTACTGTGTATAAAATCAATTAACAACAAGGTCCTGCTGTATAGCACAGGGAACTATATTCAGTATCTCATAATAAACTGTAATGGAAAAGAAAAAACGGAGATGTCACAGCAGGAGCTCAGCTATCAAAATCCTTGGGCCCCCTTCAGACTCATTTCGAGAGTCGGGGCACAGGAGTCTTCAACCCCTACCCCAAGACACCGGCTGCTCCTTCTGCCTGGAGCAGGGCTTCTTCTCTCCGCCCCTCCCCGCAGATGTGCCTGGCTCCTCCTCTCCATGCTCCCGTCACAGCTGCAATGCCCTGCCCTGCTGCCTTCGCTACCCGCCCCCACAGCACCCTCGACTCGCCTCCTGTGTGGCCCTCATCACTGGTAATGAGCTGCTGAATCTCTTGTGTTCTCTGACCATATATACTGTTCCTTTGGGCACTGGTCATCCGTCATCCCAAGTTCCTTGCCTCAAACAAGTGAGATGAAGTTCCTGGGGAGTGGAGACCACATGGGTCTCCCTGGACATCAGAAGGGATGTCACACCAACAGGGGCTTAATTTCTCCTCTGTGAAGTGGAGATAGTAATGCTAAAATTCTATCCATCTCAAGGCCTTGTTGTTAGGCTTTGCGAGATTATTTTTGCCAGAGAGCTATGTTAAAAAAGGCTGATTACAAATGGCCCCTTTTTAGTAATACAGTTGCTGCAAAAATAGAAAAAGCAACTTGAAAAGCTCTTACTCTTGATGAGGAATAAAAGTTAAAGTCAAAACACCTCCATTCCCTCCTTCATCCTTAACCCTTTACATCCCAACCTAGGCATGGCAGCTACTCCAAAAGTAATTAATGAAATAAGTTACATAAGGGAAATGGCAGTAAATAGTCTAATACAAAAGCAATCACTGAAGTGGCAATTTTAATTCAAAAATACTTTATTTGCCATCATGCCAACTTTTTCTCCTTTTTTGTTGAATCAGTTCATTTCAGTCACTTAGTCGTGTCTGACTGTTTGCGCCCTCATGGACTGTAGCATGCCAGGCTTCCCTGTCCATCACCTGAAATAGAGAAAGAATTACTTCAAGTGGTTTACAGCAAACATGGCATCAAATATAATGATTTTAAATGTATATCATAAACTAAATATATCCAAAGCCAATACAGAGATGCTATTGATATCCAGTTGCTTTTCTGGAAAAGTTTGAGTGGTCCCAGTTACTAAATTCATCAATTTATTATAGCAATAGTTATAATCTGTTACTAAAATACTATTGGGGGGATTTTCCTGGCAGTCCAGTGGTTAAGACTTAGCTGTGACATCGCGAAGTACCGCTGGCTGTCACAACTACAATCTTTCCTCATAGAACTCTCTTAATAGGATGGTGTCGGCTGAAAAATGCCTTAATGGTACTTTCCTCCTTTTCTATACTTGGAATAGAATCTGAATACTATCCACTGTCAGGCCTTGAAAATGTTTTCGTTTCTGTAGATTTGGTTAAAGTTCTAAAATAATATGTAAGTTGTGGGTGCATGCTCAGTCGCTCAGTCATGTCCAACTCTTTGCGACCCTGTGGACTATAGCTCTCTAGGCTTCTGTCCATGGAATTCTCAGGCAAGAATACTGGAATGGGTTGCCATTTCCCCCTCCAAAGGATCTTCCTAGCCCAGGGATTGAACCCACATCTCTTGCATCTCCTTAGGAAAGATTAAATTGTATGATTGGTGATTTTATTTCTTTACTTGAGGCACTTAGTAGACTAGACATGGGAAACCCAGAATATTCGATACTCAGGATAAAGAACACAGTCTTTGTAAATCTCTGATATAATCTCTCTTCCCATGAATATCCTGGATCACCAAGATCACCATGTTGCCACCTAATCCTGAGCCATTTCTATGTTCAGTAAATCCAGCTTTCCCGTGAGGTGGTTTCCTGTAGCAATCTATCAGTTCAGTCCAGTTGCTCAGTTGTGTCTGACTCTGAGACCCCGTGGACTGCAGCAGGCCAGGCTTCCCTGACCATCACCAACTTCCGGAGCTTGCTCAAACTCATGTCCACTGAGTCAGTGATGCCATCCAACCATGTCATCCTCTGTCGTCCCCTTCTCCTCCTGCCCTCAAATTTTCCCAGCATCGGGGTCTTTTCCAGTGAGTTAGTTCTTCACATCAAATAGCAATCTATGGATCTATGTTTGTTGTGTTGTTGTTAAAGCAAAGAGTCTTATCAATATTAAGAACTGACTCATCTGTTTAATTTCTCAGTAATTACATCTACCTTTATTATTTTAATTTTTTCTGAAAGTTTTTTTCAATTCTGTAGTGCTCTACAGTTTTCAAAAGCTTTACACACATGATTTCATATAATCCCACAATAACCCTTTTTATAAATTCTGCCTGCCCCTACATTCCACCTTCCCTGCCCCCTCTGATAACCACTAATTTGTTCTCTGTTCGATGCATCTATATTTTATTTGGATCTCTAAAGCTTTACTCATAATCAATATCGGCCTACATGATAAATCTTTACACATAAATGGAGATTTGTCAAAAACAAAAATTATCATATAAAATGCCCTAATCTAAAGTGAAATGACCAGGGATATACGTAAATCTAGTTAAGAGATGTGGATTATTTGAAGCACATAGCTAACTAGCTGTCTGAGTATAACACAGCAGTTAACTTCGTTGCCTTTTTTTATCAGCCCAGCCAGGTCCAAATGCCCACTCTTCTACCAGAGTGTTTCGACAAGCCTAAATTTTCTTTATGTTTACTATGCAATCAATAACAGTGCTCAGGGGCACCACCTTATTTAAAATCCTGTCTCTACAGAGCCTTTTTGAGCTTCTAAAATTGTCACCACCTTGGTTACCTGGCAGTAATCTGCAAAACTGTCCTCTGCCTATGCAAGTTGGGAATGCCAGCAGATAGATGACAGGGAGGAACAGGGCCCCCTCTGAAGACTGCCATGTGCTCTTCTGCAGAGTGCTGCACCCTGGCTTCCTTGCCCCCGGATCTGAGGTCACCGGAGCAGCACTTCCTGTGACATTCCGCACGCTGAATATAGCTGCAGTCACCATGCACCCCAGGGTGACAAAGAGCTGTGTTTCCCTCACTGGTGCGAGGGTCCCAGTTTAAACCACATAGTAGAGTAGTTGCCACTACTCTACTATGAGAAAAACAAAACAGCAAGTGTTGTCGAGGATGTGGAGAAATCGGAACACGTGTACGCTGTTGGTGGGAGTGTAAAATGGTACAGCCGTTATAGAAAAAGACAAACGACGACTCCTCAAAAAATGAAAAAAGGATCACCACATGATCCAGCAATTCCACTTATGGATATGTATCCCAAAGAATCGAAAGCACAACCTCCAAGAGGTATTTGCAGACCCATGTTCATAGCAGCATTATTCATGATAGCCAAGCTGCAGAAGATATCTATGGATATATCCAGATTAGATATATCCAACTGCTGTATCCAACTCAGATATCCATAGATGGATGAATGGATGAACAGGATGTGGTCTCTGCATAACACAATGGGATATTAATTAGCCTTTAAAAAGAAGGAAATTCTGGACGTTCCTGGCAGTCCAGTGGTTAAGACTCCTTGCTTCCAATGCAGGGGGTGTGGGTTCAATCCCTGGTCAAGGATCTAGGATCCCACATATCGCATGGCGTGGCCAAAATGTTTCAAAGAAAGAATAAGAAATTCTAACATGTCCACTGAGGATATTACGTACTTTGAGGACACTAGCTAAGTGAAACAAGTTACAAAAAAATAAAACCTGTGTCATTCCACTTGTATGCAGTATCTACGGTGGTCAGATCGATACAGAAAGCAGAATGGTGGTTGCCAGGGGCTGCAGGAGTGGGAGATGGGAAGTTAATGTTTAACAGGAGTGGAGGTTCAGTTTTGTAAGATGAAGAGTTTAGTAGATGGATGGTGGTGATGTTAGCAAGGCAATACATATATACTTACTGCCACTGAACTGTACATTTTAAAATGACTCGGATGGTGAGTTTTATGTATATTTTACCAAATTTTTTTTAAAAAGAAAATTATCCTGGTTTAAACCATAAACTACATATCCACACTAATTATAACTAATTCTGAATATGTGTCAGTGTTAGGAAACATTTTCAACATAAACCATTCATGGGAATAAGAGCTCTGGTTATGAAGGCAGATGGGGAAGAGTTGAAAGGACCTTTGTTTGGAATGAGTGGTGATAGGCAGCAGTTCACATGAGAATCAGGCCACCAGTGAGGGGAAATCTAACTTCATCCTTTCATTGACTCGAGGCTGCAGTTCTTTGGGAAAGAAGGCTCCCTGCAGTTTCTAGAATGCTAATCAGGGGGCCAAGGAAGAGGCTCAGACAACCAGGCCACCCCCAGGAGCCTTCGCCCCCGAACTGAGCCCTCCTCCATGGTCTACATCACCCCGCAGGCCTCTCCTGTCCTCCAGACTTAGCTGTGGCTGCTTCCTTCTGAAAGGCCCTCCTCCATTTCCGCTCTACCGTCCCTGATGAAACGCTGTTGCTGTTGTTCATTCACTCAGTCATGTCCTCCTCTTTGTGGCCCCATGGACTGCAGCGCACCCGGCTTCCCTGTCTTCCACCATCTCCTGGAGACTGCTGAAACTCATGACCGCTGAGTCAATGGTGCCATCCAACCACCTCATCCTCTGTCGCCCCCTTCTCCACCTGCCATCAACCTTTCCCAGCGTCAGGGTCTTTCCCAGTGATAGCTCTTCAAATCAAGTGACCAAAGTGTTAAGCTTTAGCTTCATCATCAGTCTTCCCAAGGAATAATCAGGGTTGATTTCCTTTAGGATTAACTATTTTGATCTCCTTGCAGTCCAAGGGACTCTCAAGAGTCTTCTCCAGCACCACAGTTCGAAAGCATCAATTCTTCGGCCCTCAGCCTTCTTTCTAGTCTAACTCTCACATCTATTCGTGACTACTGGAAAAACCATAGCTTTGACTATGTGGACCTTTGTTGGCAAAGTGATGTGTCTGCTTTTCAATGTGCTGTCTAGGTTGGTCATCACTTTTCTTCCAAGAAGCAGGCAAATTAAAACTAAAAGAAGAAACCCTGGGTCCCCTAAAAAGTCAGCCCTTCCATGAGGGGAGCCCAGGACTGGTGCTCCTTCAAGATCTGGGTCCCTCTGCTGTGTCAGTCCTGTGTGAGAGTGCCCCATTGATTCTCCCCAGGCCACCATCCTCCACTGGCCTCATCTCCTCATTAGCTGATAAACTGCTGGAGGGAAGTATGATGATGGCATCTGAAATCTCTCTGGTTCCGTGATGGGTGTTTGAACACCAGCAGTGGGTGGTCACTGTGGTTCTTTTTCCATCTGCTGTCACCATTGCTGTGACTTCAGCTACTATTTACACGTTACTCGTTAACCTTCTCCTTTCAAGCTTCGTGCAGTGCGTCCCCATGGTAGCTCCGGTGTTAGCTTTCTGAGGAAGATCACCTGTTGGAAGTTTTCATTTTTGTTTTTTAATTTGGCCGTACCGGGCCTCAGCTGTGGCAAGGGGAACCTTCATTACAGCATGCAGGATCTTTAGTTTTGGCATACAGGATCTAGTTCCCTGACCAAGGATCCAACCCGAGTCCTCTGCATTGGGAGTGTGGAGTCTTCACCACCAGACCACCAGGGAAGTCCCTGTTGGCAGTCTTACTGCTAGAACCCTAGTCAAGGCAGGCTTCTCCAGGAAACTCAGGTCTTAATGAGTTCACCCCTCATAAGGGTTCACGTTACTCGTTAACCTTCTCCTTTCAAGCTTCGTGCAGTGCGTCCCCATGGTAGCTCCGGTGTTAGCTTTCTGAGGAAGATCACCTGTTGGAAGTTTTCATTTTTGTTTTTTAATTTGGCCGTACCGGGCCTCAGCTGTGGCAAGGGGAACCTTCATTACAGCATGCAGGATCTTTAGTTTTGGCATACAGGATCTAGTTCCCTGACCAAGGATCCAACCCGAGTCCTCTGCATTGGGAGTGTGGAGTCTTCACCACCAGACCACCAGGGAAGTCCCTGTTGGCAGTCTTACTGCTAGAACCCTAGTCAAGGCAGGCTTCTCCAGGAAACTCAGGTCTTAATGAGTTCACCCCTCATAAGGGTAGAGTTTCTGAGGGGCTGGGTCACTTGGGCCCATGAGCAGCTCCCTAGGAGGAATCTGGAATGAAACTTGGTGTGTGCTGAAGACCTCACCGACCTCTCCATCCTCCCTACATGTTCTGAAAAGGGTAAGCTGCATCCAGGATGGAGTTAGTCACTCAGTCATGTCCGACTCTTTGTGACCCCATGAACTGTAGCCCACCAGGGTCCTCTGTCCATGGAATTCTTCCAGGCAAGAATATTAGAGTAGATAGCCATTCCCTTCTCCAGGGAATCTTCCCAACCCAGGAATTGAACCCCAGTCTCCTGTATTGCAGGCAGATTCTTTATTGTCTGAGCCAACAGGGAACCCCATCCAGGGCAGTAGGAAGGTCCAAGAAGGCCTGAGGAGCAGAATTCCTTTCCGAGGGACTTTTCTACCTTGCCTGTGGTATGAGATTAAAAGTGGAAACAACAGCGAGCACAAGCTTGGAAAATCACCTCTAGCTTTAAAGATCCCACTTTCTTTCTGTGAAACACCCCGAGGAGGGCAGGTACTTATTAACTCCAACATTATCACCAAGCCTGTTGTGTTGCACAAAATAACATTTTCCACTGTCTGTTGTGCAATTGCAGCAGCACACAGCTAAGGGCAGGTGGAACTCTGTCAGTCAGGATGTGCTGAAGGCCCTTAGGTGTGGACACTCTCTACACCTGCTCTGGAAGCCAGTTCAACACATTTTATAGAAACTCTAATCTCTAACTATGGCCACATTAGGTTTCTACATTAGCTGGTAGTGTTGCAATTGTGGAGATGTAAACAAATTTTGTTTCACTGGGAAAGTGGTTACATAAGGCTTACTTTTCATCCCTTTCAGCTCATTCAAAAGCTTTAAAAGGCAACATTTTAACCCTGAATTTTATGACTTTGAAATAGACACAGATGGTATCATCCTTTTATTTTCTGACTATGGTCTACTAAAACTATGGTCAACTAAAAACCAATGCCCAAGCTAAAAGCTGAGAATTATGTTTTATTCGGTGGACAAAACTGAGGACTTAAGCCTGGGACACAGCATCTCAGATAGCTCTGAGGGACTGCTCCAAAGGGCTAAGGGAGGAGCCAGGATATATAAGAATTTTTGCAACAAAGACCAGGGAGTCAGAACTTCCAAGAGTTTACTGTTTTAATTAAAGAAAACCAGATACCTCAAGTTAAAGAACTTAGCACTTTTGTATTCTTGGCAAAATAAGAGTCAGGGGCTCATCGAGATCATTCCTTTGATGTGCAGCTCAGCTGACTGGAGCCAGTATCCTGCGTTCTCTCATCCTGAGTCTCCTTGGTGGGCACTCTCTGGGTGGCTGAAACAGCTCTAATGTGATGGCTTGATGGCTGTAACACCCTTTGTTTACTGACACGGCAACATTTTTTTTTCACCGATACTATGCTTCCATGAAAATGTCTGTTGTATTACATTGATCTTAAAATATAGTTTGAAAGTAAAAGTGAAAGTGAAGTTTCTCAGTTGTGACCGACTCTTTGCGACCCCATGCACTATAGCCTACCAGGCTCCTCTGTCCATGGGATTTTCCAGGCAATAGTACTGGAGTAGATTGCCATTTCCTTCTCCAGGGGATCTTCTCGACCCAGGGATCAAACCTGGGTCTCCTGCATTGTAGACAGGCGCTTTACTGTCTGAGCCACCAGGGAAGTCCAAAATACAGTTTAAGCAACCTGAAATATGAACTCCCAGATCCTCAGACTTCCCAATCTCTGATTAACTGTAATTAATCTTCTCACATGTTATTCCATCTCGGATCCTGTCAAATAACCCAGAAGACACTGTGCACAACTTCGAGCAGGAAGTCCCTGCATGTTACTTAATGGTGATGCTGTTTGCCAGGCATGCCAGGCCAGGCATTCATTCACAAACATTCCAGGAGTGTTTCCTCCATGCTTGGCACCACACGTTTCTACAATGGATGGATTGGAAAGATCACAAACCTGAGGCTGCCAGATTTAGCAAATAAAGATACAGGAATAACTTTGGGATAAGTATATCCCTAATGTTGCATATTATTCATTGTTTATCTGAAATTCAAATTTCAGAGGGTGCCCTGTATTTTATCTGGCAACCCTACAGACAACATATCTTGATCGAGAGTCCGTTTAAAAATAATCTGTGAAACTATCTGATCTTCATTGGAAATTACATCAGAAAACGTCCAGATCTTGGAGGGCCATGTGTATACAATCAGTGCAGCTTAAATCACAATTCTGTCTCACTCTCCAAGAGTGCTGCTTTGAAAACTAATGTTCTCTCTTTTCAGACAATAGAATAAGCACCTCACTCCCAGTAGGACAGTGCACAAGGATTCTGTTTGATTTTCCAGGCGATTGTGTGCCTTTGTGCCTGCAGAAGAGTGTCGTCCTTGGAGCAAGTATTGGCCTATTTGGAAA
>SJXQ01007567.1:143707-167509 GCA_006408695.1 Aepyceros melampus | reverse complement strand
GTGGGGCGGGAGGGTGGGTACCACTTGCAGATCAAAGGCACCTGGCTGCACTCCTACTCCTCCCTCCACGTCCCCTGCCCGCCATCCATGTCCTGATGGAAAGCATCAGGCTCCCCTTTGCAGAAGGCCTGGGCCGCTGCCTCAGCGCTGTGCTGACCCTTGGGTGCCGTTTCTGATTTATATTTTGCCGAGTTATCTGTGCCAAGGACTGTTTTCAGTAAAGCGGAAGCTTTCTCTTGCTGCCACCAAGGAGAATTCCTGACCTGTTTCCACACAGAGTTTCTGTGCTGACCTGTAAGAGCTACGGGGGATGGGCACACAGCATCCCCTGCCAGCATGTGGCCTTCGGGCTTCAAGGTTCTCGTTAATGGGACCACGTGCAGGTGCCACTTCCGAGCTCTGTGTCTTAAGCCCTATTACTCTCTCGGTTATCACATCTCATTAGTTATTCAGTGCCTGACTTTCTTCCAGAGGTAATTAATGAGATAAGTTACACAACGGCAATGGTAGTAAATATTATAATATAAAAGCAATTACTGAAGTGGCAATTTTAATTCGAGATTATTTTAATTACATGGGACTCCAACTTATTTAAAATCCTTTCTCTGCAGAGCCTCCTCTGAGCTTCCAAAGCTGTCACCACCTTGGTTACCTAGAAATAGTCTGCAGAATTTTCTTGCCCCTTTACAGCAGTGAGCTAAGTAAGGGCATTCGAGCAGATCGCTTACCGGTAGATTACAGGCAGGGTCTGTCCCCACCCCCCAACAGGA
Organism: Aepyceros melampus; assembly: GCA_006408695.1. Lineage (NCBI taxonomy): Eukaryota > Metazoa > Chordata > Mammalia > Artiodactyla > Bovidae > Aepyceros > Aepyceros melampus. Next base: position 166,739 of record SJXQ01007567.1, on the reverse strand, counting down.
GACAGCCTGTGCATTGAGCACTGTGTTTCAGAGGAGGACAGAGGGGGAGGAAACCTGCATTCTAAGCAGGACCAGCTTCACAGGCCGCTGACCGTGCAGTGTCGTACAGCCCCATGCTCAGGCTGCCCACACCTGGTTTCATTCTCTGCAGTTGTCCTCCTGAAATTCTTAAGAGTTTGTTCCTTGCACCTGTGTTTTGTAAGCAAAGTCTAGTGGGACCATGGGGCACACAGCGGGGGCTTGGAACCCTTGGCTCCATGTAGACTAACTCCCTGTGAGGGGCTCTCAGAGTCTGCCCCCCTTGGTCCCACCTAGTGTTCCCCTCTCCACTCTGCAGTTGCTGGTGCCATCTCATACCCCCTAGCAGGGCATGGACACAGCTAGGTCGGGAGGGCAGCATGCCTGGGGCCCTGCAAAGCCCTTTCCATCCCAAGCTGGCAGCACTGGGGTCTGTTCAATGGGCAGCTGTTCAGGGTCAAGCCTCTCCCTTTGCCCCAGGGCTCAGAGAGCATGGTGTGAAATAGCAAAGAAAAGTGCCGTGGCCCATTGAAAGGCCACAGAAGAAAAGAGAGGTGCTGTATCTTAGTGGTGTAAAGACACTAATCTCCCTGCCTCCTGAATAAGAGGCTCACATACTCATTTTACAGTGAGCCCCTGCAAATTAAGTGTCAGTCCTGGCTCCAGGGTCTAGGGACGCCAGGTCACTGGCCTTATGGAGCATAAGGCAAGTCCCATCTTTTAAGATCCTCGTGGGAACTGTTCTTCAGGTGACACTCTGAGGTTCCAAATGCACTCTGCCCCTTGGACTCGCCACAGGTGCACGCTGCCAGCTGTGCCCTAACGTCAGACCTTCCTCCTGCCTCCTGTGATCCCCCTTGCTCCTTTTTCCTTCACTGGGAAAAGAAAAGTGAGACAGCCTTTGAGGCAGAGTGGTTCTGATCAAGGAGACACATGGGTCTGAAGCGGAAGCTCCCTGCTGGCAGGAGCCGTTCCCCTGGACAAGCGACAGGCTCTCTGCCTTTCACCAGAGCCGAGCTGGGGCCCGGAGTGCACTTCCGGCCTCCATCCTGGTGTCCGGGCAAAGGACACACTGCGGCCCTGCAGGCCTGGCTCGTCCACGGCTGATGCACAGGCCCATTCAGGCCCTCCCAGAACAAATCATCTCATCGGGCAGGGACGAGAAAGTTTGACTGGCCTGTGGTGCGATGTTTGGGGATGCACCTCCTGTCAGCCGGCTGCACATCCGGGGAGAGGGACTGCTCACTTTCTCCTCCAGGATGGCACTGGAGAGTCCCAGGACTTACTTGGACTGTGTATGCGTGCATATGTGCTCAGTCGTTCAGTTGTGTCCAATTCTTTTGTGACCTCACAGACTGTAGCCCGCCAGGCTCCTCTGTCCATGGGATTCTCCAGGCAAAACTGCTGGAGTGGGTTGCCATGCCCTCCTCCAGGGCATCTTTCCCAGCCAAGGGTCAAATCCATCTTTCCTGCGTTGGCAGGGGGTTCTTTACCACTGCACTGTCTAGGAAGCCATACTCGGGAATGATAAAGCAATAGAGTTATAATATATTGCCCACATTCTAGTTTATTTCATTCCCCTCTCCACTGTTCTCCCTCTTTGATCAACGTGGCAATGAAACTGCCTTTCATTGTTCAGCTAACCTTAAAGAGACAAAGGCATAGCCTGAACATCTTTGTTTGTTTGTTTAGGCTATTTAAAAATTGCATTTTCTTTTAATTTGTATTTTGTGTCAGAGCATAGTTGATTAACACTGTTGTGTTAGTTTCAGATGAGCAGTTAGTAATGCAGTTATACATATACATGTATCTATTCTTTTTCAGATGCTTTTTCCCATTTAGTTTATTACAGAATATTGAGCAGAGCTCCCCGTGCTATACAGGGTCCTGTCCTATAGTGGGTCCTTTTGGTTATCCATTTTAGATATACCAATGTGTACATGTCTTTCCTTGACTGGAATGTCTTTGTGGTGTTCCCCCTAGCTGGGTTTCTCTCATTCTCTGCCTCTGTCCGTGGGGGTTGCTTTCTGCCATGAGGTCTCCCTCAGTGTTCTCTTGGGGGCACAGCCTCTGAAGAGTATATCTGTAGGGCCACACTGTAAAGGTGGTTGGAGAGGAGCCCACTTCCCTATTTATATGCCTGCTCCTCTAGCTGCGGCTGCACTGGAGTGAGGCTGGAGAGCCCTGGTCCAGCGTTTTTCTCAAGAGCATCCCACTCAGAACAGCCTTGCTGCTTTAAATGACATAGAACACTTGCTTATAGAATTTCATCTCACGCAGTCCAGGAAATCTGTCAGTCCCTGTCTATTTTTCCAGCTCTGTTCATCATCATTCGTGTGCCTAAACAGAAGGGCTAGAGTGCGGAGATCTGCAGAACCAGGATTGATGGGAGGAGCCCATCTTGTCCACGTGGTACTAGAGAACCCAGATACCTGGGGGAAGGCGCACGAGAGCGAACTGCGCATGCGCAAGCCACAGGGCTCCTGCTCCTGCGTTAGTGGGAACCTGCTAACTGGTCGCAATTATCGAGAAAGACGCAGGATCACAGGCGCGGGCCCTGGGACCAATGTAAATTAAGTAATTAATTAAAGGGCTACTTGATACCAGACTCTGGAGAATAGGAGGAAGGATAAATAGCACCGCCTCCGGTCTGAGCCTGTTTCGCTTCACCCTGCGTACCCGCCCTGATGGGTCTGGCCCGCCTTGATTTCGCACGCATTCTCCGACTCCCTTGCCCAAGGCTTGCCCCACCTCTACTCTAGAAGATAAATCCCACCTTGTGTTCAGCACTCAGCCTAGCTCCCACTCCTCTGGGGAACCCCCTGAAAACTCTGGCCCTCCCTATTCCCCTGGTCCCTCAACTGTCAGCCCTAAGGATTTTATCACACAGTTCAACACTTGACATACAGTGTCTAGTTTGGAACCTTGTTCTGGACCCTCCAGATCAGAGGGTGTGGATTTGCCTGGTGCATTTCTCCCCCACCATGCTCAGAACAATGCCAGGCAGGTGTGGGTGCAGACCCACAGTGCGAGGAAGGAGCCTGGCAAATTCTGAATGGCAGAGGAACCCTACTGACCTAAAACAAAAGGGAGATCCAGCTCTGCATGTGGCTGGATTCTGGCAGGTGATGCCTTCAGCTCATCTTGGAAGTCACACACAGCAAACTAAGAAATCTCTAGTTGCCAGCACAGCATCTACCGTATCAGAGGCTCAGTACATAGTTGTCAAGAGAATGCCTGTGATCACCTGGGCTTGTAGAGGTAGGTGTCTCACATGTGCTCCACCGTTATATAGACACCTCCATGCACGTTCAGGAAGGAAACACAGGAACAGCATATTAGAGTCCACTCAGGACTAACTAGCTGTAATAAGTCATCGTGGCTGTGGGGGCCCGTGTTCTCTGGTTTTCTCTTACCGTCCCATGGTGCATCATCCTGATGAGGGAAAGGAAAAGAATTCCATAGAAATGAACATGTGTGTGCTCAGTTGCTCAGTCATCTCTGACTCTTTGTGGGTCCATGGACTGTAAGCCAGCCATGCTCCTCTGCCCATGGAATTTTCCAGGCAAGAATACTGGATGGGTTGCCATTTCCTACTCCAGGGGATCTTTCCCACCCAGGGATCCAACCTGCATCTCTTTCATCTCCCGCATTGGCAGGTGGCTTCTTTACCATTAAAGCCACCTAGGAAGCTCAGAAAGGAGCATGTCATCTCATTAGGATTCTATTAGGCATTTCTCAGGATAAGTAGCTAAAATGAGGATCATTGGATTTTTGATTAATTATAGATTTATCAGAGAATATTAGTAGTGAGAGGAACCTTAGAAATCATCTGATCCAAGCCCATGTCTTAATCGATGGAGAGGTGGAGACCTCCAGGGAATGACTATGACCCAGGATTGCAGGTTTCCAGGCTGCCCCACCCTCCCTGAACCTCAGCTGGACTGATTCATCAAGCTCACCTTGATGGAGATGTGGCAAGTATTTGGAAAGTTAGGATCACATGGATAGTGGAAGGCATTCTGGATGATGGTCTTCACTTCCTTACAAAGAGAACCCTCTATTCAGTTCATCTTACACTGAGCCGCAGGGGAAGTTGGTTAGGCGCCAACCCTAAGAAATGTCTGTTTATTGGTCCAACCCAATCTTTGTGGTCTTATCACTCTTACTGTGGAACTGGTTTAGCCATGGTCACATGAGGCAGTTCAAGCCAGCTTGACATGAGGGGTAGTCTGTGCAATGAGGGAAATAAGATAGGACCATCCCTTTTCCTGGACATGGGCAGCTATGTGTGATGACTGTAGCAGCCATCTGAGAGCAGTGAGGAGCATCAGCCTACAGACAAGCCAAGGATGGCAGTGAGCAGACATGGAAAGAAACTGGGTCCCTGCTGAGGCCCCGGAGTCTCTGAGTTTGCCAGTCCTGGAAACTCCCCTCTCTGGGGGCTTCTTACTGTGAGGCCTCCATGTCCTTCCTTGCTAGGTTTCTGCTTATTTTAACTGCTGTCCATGTTCCCTGTCACCAGACGCGATCCGTCAGCTCTGCTCTATTACACAGCCTTTCAAAAGGCCCTTCTGAAGAGCGCTTCCTGCAGAAACACCGAATAATACTTGACACATTTGCCCTGAGAGTCCTCATCCAGGGAGCAAATCCAGCCTGGTTGACAACGGCTCACGAGATCACAGCTTGAGTGGCCACGGCCACAAGTCTGGGTTCACAGACTGTCATTTGGTTTCCATAAAAATCGCTTGTGCTTGTCATTCTTAAGTCTTGTATTCCTTGGTGAGATGCAAATTAAACACCACGTCATGCTGACATTAAGAAGCTTGGTTTATTTGCTTTAAACACAGGAGAGAAATAGGATTGATGTATTCAGACGGAGATGAGGGTAGGAGGAGAGTTTTCAGGAGACATTTTTTATTCCAACTGGGTGCTGCCAATCTCTCTGGGCCCCACTAGCCTCCCTTGGGAGCTGCCTTTGACCTTGCTCAAGGTCCTAGCTATCTGGAGTTCTGCACTAAAACAGCAAAGTTTATGGAAATAGGAGACCTCTAAGAAGTAATGTTGGAAAGCTCATTTGCTGTGTCACCTTCGACATTCTTTATCTGGAGAGACAGAGTAGCTAATCTCCCAGGTTCCTTCCTGATCGCACATCTGATAATCCCATGAAGTGACCAGAGATGGGTAATATGAGTTAAGAATGCTAGTAAACTGGAGGAATTCCTATGTGTTTGGGCTGCCATGTTGGAAGAAGTATGAGAGTTATTAAAAATTAGAGGAGACTACTGTTAACGTTACTATATACTTGGCACTGCGCGAAGAACATTACAAGCATGTTCTCATCCAGTCCACCTAGCAACCCTATGAGGCCAACACTGTTATTACCCTCTTAACCCAGGGAAGCAGCTGAGAGGCTCAGAGAGGGTCAGCAACTTCCCCAAGGCCACACAGCAAGCAAGCAGAGGAGGTCAGATGTCTGTCTGGGTCTGTCCAGTTCTAAAGTTCACACTGTATTCTGCCTCACATGGTAAAAATTCTCTAGATGTGCCTAGTGTGCCTGAGGCCAGAAAGGCTGATAATTTAACCCAGTCACTGAGAACTCAGAGAGTACAAGTTAGCGTAAGAGCCTGGGATGGATCTGTGGTGCAGCTTTCCTTCTCCACCAAGCATGCACCTGTGCTGTGAAGTGGACGTGATGACTCTCTTATTATGTAGGATTATCGTGAGGCTCGGAGGAGGGATCTGAAAAGAAAATGCTTTGAAAGATTTTAATAAACCATATACATTGAAGCATCTTGCCAGGAGCCAGCATGAGGAATCCCACCCGTGACAGGGACACACAGCAGAGACTCAGATGGCAAGGCAATTTGGGTCTCAGGTTTTCCCCCTGGCGTTTCCTGAGCATGTACCCGAAAAATAAGAATCTGCCTGCCTTTCCACTCTTCTGACTTTCTCTGGAAAAAGTTAACTCAGGGCTTTAGTCTTCTGCATTTGAAAGGAGTGTTTCAGCTCAACCCCCTTTGATAACGCTCTAACTTAAACGCTCCAACTTGCCTAACAGGTTCCCTGGACCTTACAGCCACCAACTGTGAGGGGCACAAAGCTTAAGCATCTTAAAGTTACAAAACCTTTTCTAAGAGCTAAAAATCCTGTTGGTGACAGGATTTCACTATTGACTCCATGATTGCTGCCAGACCTCCATATTCTTTAGACACCTGGAAAGATGTTAATCAATGTAAACGGGATATGAAAAAGGATATATAGTAGTTTTGATGTTAGCAACACTAGACTTTTGAGTTAATTAACACAAATAAGTCTTCTGGTGAACAAACCCTTATCAGAAAAGAGCCATAAAATGTTAATTGGCCTTTTGGCCAGAAGATGATGTAAATCACCTAAGGCTTGTATATACAACTAGGTATGCAGAGAGAAAAGCCTGGTCTCGATAAGAGTCAGGGCTGCTGACATTGCATAATTTTATATATTATCCATTGATCTCTATGTTAAAAGGGTATGAAAGACCTTGAAGAACAATAGAAGCCGAAGCCAGTTGCTGGACTGGCTTCCCTCGTGTCTTCTCTCTGATTTCTGGCTGAATTCCCATCTGGGGCGTGGAGGCTCGCCATGTCTACTTACTTGTCCCGGTCTTAAGTTCTGCACGAAAGGGAGTCCAGGGCGGGGCACCCTTAGAGATTCAAGCGGGCGCCGGTGGGCCCACGTAGATGGTTCAAGCTCCTTGTCTGGAACTTTATTGGCTTTCCACGTAAACCAAGTTATTCAGCCTTCTTTTCTCCATCTAAATTGTTTTTCTCACCACTCCAGCCCTGCTTTGAATCACCCTGGATCCACCGGGGCTGGACCCCGGCAGCATCTATTATTAAAAATAGTCAAGTAAGGATAAAAAATAGGCTAATCAACTACATCCAAATTAAAAGTGTTTTGCTGCCAGCGGTATCATCAAGAATGGGAAAAGAGTACCCACACAGAGGGGAAAATATTTTCACATTGTGTATCTGACTTTTATCCAGATAATAATAAAATTATGTTAATTTTATTAATATAATAGTCACAGTAATAAAATTAATAAAATGTAAATGGGACTTTTATCCAGATAGTAACTCTGCCAAGGGAGGCATTGTGCTTGGGGGTCTTTCTAGCTTCCCATAAAGTGAGCTGTTGCTGCATTGCAACTCCAGTCCCAATCATGAAGAGAAGGATGTTCAGTTCCTGGCTTTGAAATGCTCTCTGAGCCAAGAAAGGTTTTTCAACTCAGCTTCACTGGCAGGACCACCCACCTGACTCAAAAGGGAGCAAGTTTGCATCACCAGAAGGCAGCAGTTTCTGGGCAAGTCTCTTAAACGCTGCCAAGGGCTGCACGATAGTGCAGCTGCAGGCTGGTGTTGCTTAGCTGTAAGGCTCAGAGATGGTCTAACCCAGCCAACAGGCTTTTGGAGAAGCATTCCACAAGCGTGCAAGCCCAGTGTCCTCCAAGACCCTAACTCACCAGGTCTCCCAGCTTCAATCCTGTCTGTTACTCAAACAAGAGGTGCAGATATTTCTCTGCTTCCCAGTGACATTTACAGACCTGCCTCCCTGCACCCCCTTTTAAACTTTTGTTATTACAAAAGTGGTAAGTTTCAAGTGATGAGTTCTAAACTTTCAAGGAAAAATAATTCTCCTACTATATAAGTTTTACTATAGATAGGACACTCTAAAAGGTGAAACGCTATCCAATATATTCTTTTAAGCTAAAACCACCATGTTGCAAAATCTGCCAAAAATTGTTCCCAAAATATGAAATGCTGTGTGCTGTGCTTAGTCACTCAGTTGTGTCCAACTCTTTGCAACCTGATGGACTGTGGCCTGCCAGGCTCCTCTGTCCATGGGGATTCTCCAGGCAAGAATACTGGAGTGGGTTGTCATGCCCTCCTCCAGGGGATCTTCTAACCCACGGATCAAACCCAGGTCTCCCGCATTGCAGGCGGGTTTTTTACCGGAACACAAAACATGAAATGGATAAATGTAAATATATGTCAAGTTCACCTATAAATATAAGTCCTCCCAAAATCCTAACTAAAATACTAGCAAGCTAAATTCAATAATATAGTAGTAGAATAATGTTCCACAATGTAATGGACATTTAAAAGGAAGCATGTTATATTGGTGAAAAAATGAAGAACTAGAAAAAATAGGAATGTTCGAAAAATATTTATCCTCATAATTCCACCTTCTGAAAATATCTACAGTTAGCATTTGAATAAGTATCCTTCCAGTGTTTCGCTCTGTGTATGTAATATGTATATATTTTATGTACTCCCGATCATGCTACTTTGTAGCCAGCAGATTGTCCAGGAAAGACCACACACATATATCACATGAGGTTAGATGACGGCCTTCGCTAATTTGGCAAAGAGTTCAGCAACACAGCAGAGAAAGTGCTGGCCCACAGCTAGCACAGGTTCACCCCAGGTGCCCTTGGAGGTTGTAGCAAGTACTTACATCTCAGTGCTTCTAAGCTTGGGCTTCACAAAGCCCGTCAAAAAGACTTACACAATCTGTGTTCTTAAGACTCCCAGGTCAGAACCTGTTTATAGACAAGTGGGACCCTCTGATTCTTAAGCTTAAAAACCCCAAGTCAGTAAAACCCTATTCTGTCTTCCAGGGGAAGAAGCGGGATTAGCACGTAGGTTTCCTGGTCCATTTCTCTGCCCTCAGATAATAGGCATACTGAAAAGCCCATTGCCTCACAAATGCAGAGTGAGAATTTTTCAAGGCAGTAAATATTCTGCCCTAATATGTTTGTAATAACTGCATAGTACTACATTCCCTCATAAGAATGTGTAGTTATTCATTTAACTGGTCTCCTGTTTATGGGCATTTTGGTTATTTACAACTCCTTTCCTATGGACTGTAGCCTGACAGGCTCCTCTGTCCATGGAATTCTCCAGGCAAGAATACTGGAGTAGGTTGCCATTGCCTTCTCCAGGGGATCTTGCCGGCCCAGGGATTGAACCGAGGTCTCTTGCATTACAGGCATACTCTTTACCACTTGAGCCAGCAGGGAAGCCCACTGCAAATGCCATAAAAGCATACATCCCTGTAGATACATGTTTTACACATCCCTGATTGTTTTCATTGGGTAGCTTTCTGGAAATAGAATCTCAGCTCTGTCCCTTATTAGGAACTTGGTTGTCCCTACCTAGAAAGAGACAGAATAATACGCACCCTCTAAGAAAGAGACAGAGGCACAAAGTAACAGAAAACCCCAGGGTCTCAGGTCTTAAGACCTGAGTTCCTGTTTGGGGGTATGGCTATTGTCCTCCCCTGGGGTCTGCATGCTCCATTCTGATTTATTTGTAGAACTTTCCTTTGTTTGATTTTGTGTATTAGTGAAAAATATGCAGTTTTTGCATTGTCAACAAGTGGTATCATGACTTGCATTACAGTTTTTTCTATAGCTGACTTCATGTACTTTATGATTCTATACGGCTCTGATGGCTCACCGGGTAAAGAATGCAATGCAGGAGGCACAGGAAATGGGGGTTTGATCCCTGGGTCAGAAAGACCCCCTGGAGGAGGGCACAGTAACCCACTCTAGTATTCTTGCCTGGAGAATTCCATGGACTGAGGAGCCTGGTGGGCTGCAGTCCATGGAGTTGCAAAGAGTTAGATGTGACTGAGCAACTAGGCAGGCACGCACGCATGCACGGTTCTGATGGTTCACTCCTTTCCCTGGAGAAGCTGAAAGAAACCGACTGCTCTGTGGCAGGCTCTCTGCCTGGCTAAGTGCCTATCAGCTCCGTCCTCCCCAAACCACACACGTACACACACACACACACACACACACACACACACGCGCGCGCGCGATAGCTCTGCAGCACTTGGCACCAAGTGAATTCTCAACAAAGGTCACACAGGATCATCCTTTACCCCACGCCATTTACTCTCAACATAAATTTAAAGACACGCCCCCCCCTTTTTATCCTTAACATTTTTACAATCTCAGTTCGAGTCATTTTTCTCACAAGACTATCCATGTACATGTTCTTTCTAGCTTTAGTACACAGAGTTTTAAAATCAGAGCTTAATTTCGACAGCAAATGTCTTTTGACTAAACTAAGGAATGCCTAATTTGCCTGGGTGATAGAATGGGCAGTGGCTGTAGAGGAGACCTGCCTGGTGGTCTCCCCAACATCGGCTTTTACCCCAGTTAAACAGTGCTGGAGTTTGGAAGTACTGAGGGAGGGTTCCTTCTGACTTGATAAATACTGTTTTTAATTTTTATTGGAGTATAGTTGGTTTACAATGCTGAGTTAGTTTCAGGTGTACAGTAAAGTGAATCAGTTATACATACACACATATCCACTCTTTTTTAGATTCTTTTCCCATATATTTTCCCAGAGTGTTCAGTAGAGTTCCTTGTGCTGTGCAGCAGGTCCTTATTTGTTATCTCTTTTATTTATAGTAATGTGTGTATGTCAGTCCCAACCTCCCAACTTATTCCTCCTTGGTAACCACAGGAGGGAACTTCTGCCTTTGTTCTTCACATTTGTGACTCTGTTTGTTATCGTAAGTAAGTTCATATGTACCTTTTTTTTTTAGATTCTACATATAGGCAATATCATATGATATTTGTCTTTCTTTGTCTGACTTACTTCGCTCAGTATGCGATCTCTGGTCCCATCCATGTTGCTGCAAATGGCATTATTCCATTCTTCTTACGGCTGAGCAGCTTCTTCTTTATCCACTCCTTTGTTAATGGACATTTAGGTTGTGTCCATGTCTTGGCTTCCACTTGACAAATATTAATTGAGTGGTTCCTATTCTGGAGTAAGATGCAGATATACTTCTCTCTATTCCTCTTGCAGAGCACAGCTAAAATCTTCAGGTAGTTTGTGTTAAAAAATCATAAGACTGAAAGATGGAGAGAAGGCGTATCAGCCAAGAACTCTGGGCCTGAGGAAAGACTCGGCCGTGGGCTCCCTGCATGTATGTGCCCGCGTGCATGCTCAGTCCTGTCCAACTCTTTGTGACCCCATGGACGGTGGGCCACCAGGCTCCTCTGTCCATGGGATTTCCTCATATAGCCTGGACTAGCTGGAGAAGCTGGCAACCTGGAACTTTTAGATGTTGCAACTCATTCCTGGAGAGTGAGTTCGAGGTAACCAGAGGAAGAAAGGGAGAAAGGGCTTTCTGGCACAGGAAATAACATATGCAAATGTACCCAGGTTGTCAAAGTGATGAGATTTATTACAGCTGATGTTTGGGGGTTGGGGTGGACCCATTGAGGAACTGCCAGAAATGTAATTAAGGCCAGACCATGAAGAGCTTCAAAAGCCATGTTTAATACAAGACTTGTTCCTAGAGATATTAGAGAGTTTTGTAGTTGTTGTTCAGTCGCTCAGTCGTGTCTGACTCTTTGCGACCCCATGGACCGCAGCACGCCAGGTTTCCCTGCCCTTCACCAACTCCTGGAGCTTGCTCAAACTCATGTCCATCAAGTTGGTGATGCCATCCAACCACCTCATCCTTTGTCCTCTTGCCTTCAATCTTTCCCAGCAGTTAACAAAACTTTTTCCCAGTTAACAAAAACTTTTAGTCCAGGACCAACAGTCCTGCCAGTTTTATATTTGGGGGAATAATTCCAGCAACAGCAAACCTCCTTGTGCCAGCTTTTCCACGGTCACATCTCCTAATGTGGTTATCAGAGCCTCCCTGGTGGCTCAAAGGTAAAGAGTCCACCTCGCCAATGAAGAGAATTGGGTTCCATCCCTGGGTCAGGAAGATTCCCCTGGAGAAGGAAATGACAACACACTCCAGTATTCTTGCCTTGGAAATCTCAAGGACAAAGGAGCTGGGCAGGCTACAGTCCATGGTGTCGCAAAAGAGTCAGGTACAACCGAGCAACCAAACAACAATGTGGCTATAGTTTTAGATCAGTTGGTGTCCACAGAGACACCATCAGGAAAGAAGGACCGATGCCAGGGCACTGATCACGGTTTAGAGAGGAAGCCTGTGTTAGTTCATACAGAGTGCTGAGTGAGAAGGAGTGAGACCTCTCCTAAACTATTATCCTTCAATCCATCTCAATGGCACGCTGGGCATCACAGAGACCCACACAGTGCCCGCCAGGCACAGAGCCAGCCTCCATGTTCCTTGTTAGTTCACAGCTCATGAACGACTTTGGATATTTATCCAGGTCCCACAGTATACTTGGCAGGGGGGCCTGTGCTGTGAGATCTAGGCATCTGGGGTCCAGATCTCTTCTCTGACCATTGGTACTCAGATTCAGCCAAGGCCAGATTCACTCGCTGCAGCCAAAGGAAGGGGCACGCCAAGCAATTTGTTTAGAGTGAAGCTAAGACACTCCCAAATGGGTATTTGGTCTTGGCCACTTCACAAAATAGGCAAAACATTTTCTTGAAATAAAAATACCAAAAGGAAATAAACCATCCAGGGGAGAACTGGGCTTACATTACATAGCACATGAAATTTTGAGTACGTTTAAAGACATCCTCTTCAAGGAGAAGTATTAACACTGGAAAAGTACGAGAGGGACTGAAATCCCCTTACTTGTTTTTGGTGGTGGTTTTTTTTTTTTTTTAATAGAGAAGAAAGATTGTTTTTCTTGTTTGGTTGCTAAGTCATGTCTGACTCTTTGTGACCCCATGGACTGCAGCCTGCCAGGCTCTTCTGTCCCTCACTATCTCCAAGAGTTTGCTCAGATTCATGTCCATTGAGTTGGTGATCCTATCCAACCATCTCATCCTCTGTCACCTCTTCTCCTTTGCCTCAGTCTTTCCCAGTATCAGGGTATTTTCCAGTGAGTTTGTAACCTTTTTGAAAGGTTAAATCCTTATTTTTTCTATTGATTTTTTTCATTCAGTAATCACAATTCATTTCAGTTGCTCAGTCGTGTTCAACTCTTTGTGACCCCATGAATTGCAGCACGCCAGGTCTCCCTGTCCATCACCAACTCCCAGAGTTCACCCAAACTCATGTCCATCAGGTCGGTGATACCATCCAGCCATCTCATCCTCTGTTGTCCCCTTCTCCTCCTGTCCCCAATCCCTCCCAAAATCAGGGTCTTTTCCAATGAGTCAACTCTTCGCATGAGGTGGCCAAAGTATTGGAGTTTCAGCTTCAGCATCAGTCCTTCCAATGAACACCCAGGACTGATTTCCTTTAGGATGGACTGGTTGGAACTCCTTGCAGTCTAAGGGACTCTCAAGAGTCTTCTCCAACACCACAGTTCAAAAGAATCAATTCTTTGGTGCTCAGCTTTCTTCACAGTCCAACTCTCACATCTATACATGACCACTGGAAACACCATAGCCTTGACTAGATGGACCTTTGTTGGCAAAGTAATGTCTCTGCTTTTTAACGTGCTATCTAGGTTGGTCATAACTTTCCTTCCAAGGAGTAAACTTTTAATTTCATGGCTGCAATCACCATCTGCACTGATTTTGGAGCCCCAAAAAATAAAGTAATCCCATGTGATCACTTATTACATCCTAGGCGCTGTGCAAAGTTCATTGACACAAAGGCTTTTATTCCTTGATCTCAGTAATATCTTCACATCCACATATTTTCAAGGACACCGTGATCCAGAAATGGTCTAGGGTCCAAGAACTCTCCTAAAAACTGCTTAATGCTGTGTCATCACGACAGTCGATCCATGGCATCATTTCAGGAAAAAGTTACTTTTTAACCTAAATTGAAAAAGTTGTTAATGTCTTTGGTATGGAAACATGACAACTAGTCAGCACACTAAAATTCACAGTTTGCAGTTTTAAATGATAAAGCCTGAAGTCTTCTTGCGGGAGGGTATGCTCAATATGTCTTTTTCCATCATCTTAATTCCACTACCTCAAAGAGCTTCTGTGGTTTAAGTGAGCCCATCCTTCTCTTGCATCTGCCTGCAATGCAGGGGACCCGGGTTTGATTCCTGGATCAGGAAGATCTCCTGGAGAAGGAAATGGCAACGCACTCCAGTATTCTTGCCTGGAGAATCCCAAGGACAGAAGAGCCTAGCAGGCTACAGTCCGTGGGGTCACAAGAGTCGGACATGACTTGGCGACTAAACCACCACCATCCTTCTCTTAGTTCTCATCTGCTGTGATGACCATCCCTGACTTCTTTATTCTGCCACCCTGGCTGACACAGCAGCTTCCACTGGTGGCAAAGACGGTCACTACACTGAGTCTGAAATGACCAACGTTCCCCAGTGACCCCAAAAAGGCTATTTAGTGGAGCAGGTTTTATGGAGGTCAGGGCAGTTACCTTAATCCAACAACTGAAGCCTCCAGAGCCCTTGCAGACAGGCCTGCCTCCATCCTTGATAGGGATTGTCATATCAAAAGCCACACAGTCTCTACCCAGACCACGGAAACACGGATATATTCAGTCCTGACCCCAGAGGCAACAAGAGCCTCACAGCTCTTCAAAGCAAGGCAGGAAGAAAACCTAAAATTCTTGGCTCTCCCAGCTGTTTCAAAAGCAAATAATAGTTATGCCAGCAAAGCTGTCATTTTAAGTGAATTTCCTAATATAAGGAAGGAAAACATAAAACTCTTAAGGCTTTTCTGCCAATCTGATTCAGACAGAGACTCTGTCTCCCTGGGCTAGTGGGTCTCATTACAACAGGACAGCGGTCATGAAAGAAAGGCGGCACAGTAACTGTTTAATGGACATTTTCCCAGAAATTGAAGGGCTGCTCTTCAAAAGACAGTCAGCTTGTGGTGCAGGCCCCAGGGAACTGCACACATGTTGCTGCCTCTGCTGCAGACACAGCAACCAGGTACACCCAGCGCCAGCCTCAGCATCCTTTGTTGTGGGGATGAAAGCCGGAGAATGTACCGCTTGGTGATCAAAGCCTTTGACCATCATATAAAACCAATCAAAATGCTCTTTATTTCTCTCAGTTTCCTGGACTTCAGCAGATGTCATTCCAGAGTGTGGCAGGCAGACAGCTCTCTTTCCTCCAACCCGTGTTCTTTGGCTTTGGGGAATTTTTAGGTTTGGGTTTGTGTTGGTTGGGTTTGGGAAGGTTTTTGTTTTTTTGCAGTTTTTCCCCAGTGTTTTGGGGACCTGCTGACAAACCGTTAGCATGGATCCCAAACGTTCATGTTCAGTTCAGGCTCTAACAGCCGTTTCTTTATGATTCCATTGATAGTGGTCATTTTGACTCGGCCCCTAGGAAAAATGGATTTTAGTTCATAAGGGAAGAAAGAAATATTATAACCCTTTGATCACTAACCGCCCCTTCCCAGACTCTGTCTAAAGATCCAGGAGTCCTCACTCAACACCAGAACAAACAGCAGGCTGGGAAAGGAATCATTTTAGCTCGGGCAAGGTGTTGAGCTGCAGATACTGCCTGACTGTGAAGAATTTTGTCGGACTGTTTGGGTACAGACCGGACACTGGCAGAAGAAATAAAAACCACTGGGGAGGGTTATGTTCAAACTCCACTTTTCCTTAAACCTGCAATTCAAAACAGGGCTTTGATTTGTAGGTCCATCCGGCAAGATCATTTCTTGTCTTATCCGTCTTCTGAAAAGCAAGATCCCAGTGTATTTTAGCCCCCTCCCCTGGCCCCTAAACTGAGGATTTATGGGAATCTGTCCCCTGGCAAAGCATTTGTCAAAGATCTAAGGGACGGGTGGGAAGGGTCTTTTACCTTGCCCTGGCTGCTTTTGCGCTTGAGACCATAAACTCTGACAAGCTCACTTGCATGCAGTCCTGTTGAAATGGTGGTCACAAGACGGAGAAGCAAGCCAATATGTGCTGACTCAACATTAAAAAAGTAGCCACTGCATTTTCTGAGTTTAGAGTTTGACCTCAAAAGGACAGAGTCAGGTGTGTTTCAATGCAATTAATAACGGACACTGAAGATGTTGGCTATTTTGTGAGTACCAGAACTTTATGGCTTACTGTTTGGGTGGATGTGTGTTATTTGCATTTTTGTGGATAATTAATTGCCATGAGGAGTACCCATATTTGCTGTTCTCTTTGAGTTTCTAATTTAAGTATAGACCTTCCTGGCAGATTTCAGCATGGATATGAACATTGAGTATAATTTGAAATGGTATTGCTGTATGCCGCTGCACTGGAGTTGAATTTTAAAGTCAGAATAAATAAAAACCGTGTGAGTGAGGGATCTCCAGGTCTCTAATAAAAGGCTCAAAAAAGTACTGTTTAGACAGCAGCCCAGCTCCTGTAAAGACGATGGCACTGGATGCTACGGGTGGGGAAAGGTAGGAAGCCAGACAACTTGATCGGTCCCTCTGTGTCTGGAACCTTCCAGAAGGCCGTGCAAGCACAGAGCAGGACACTGTGCCCTTCCTTACAGCCCACTTCCTAAAATAAAGCAAACAGACCTTTTCGTTCTTTGCAAAATATTTCAAGCATTTTGGATTTCCTGGCTTTTATGGTCAATGATTGGAATCAGGGATGCATTTGAAAAGCCGTTCCCAGAAACAGCAGCAAAACAGGGACAGTCCTCCTGCAGCGACGTCACCTCCTTTTCTGAAATGGTCACACAGAGCAGCCACACCAGCCGGTGCCCGCTGGCCAGGGGGCACCAGCCTTCGCTTCCAGTTTTATTTCTGTGCCTCCGTTGTCTTAAGCAGGAGGCTGCTGTGACCTTGCCCGTGGCTCTGCCAGCTCCGTCCAGGTGACGGCTGGCAGATGTGCGGGCTGCGCGCCTCGGGTGCCCGCCAGCCCGCTCAGCGGCGCTTCCGTGTTTGCTCACTCCGCTTCCCTTCCCTCTCTTTCCTCGCGGGTGGGCAGTGCCGGACTCCAGCCGGCCGACTGCAGGGCCTCCGCGCCCTCGAGCAAGGGCAGCAGCAGCGGCAGCAGCAGCATGGGAGCAGTTCCTCCAGCGACTCAGAGAGCAGCTCGGGGTCCGACTCGGAGACAGAGAGCAGTTCCAGCGAGAGCGAGGGCAGCAAGCCTCCCCACTACTCCAGTCCCGAGGTGAGTACCTGCAGGCCTCCAGGGGCCTCCCCTGCCTGCTTCTCCCTCCGGGAGCACAGTCGGTCCCCCTCCCAGTGTGGTTCTCACACCTCCCACTCCCCCAGTCTCCGTGGCCTGCAAGCTGCCGTGACGTGTATAGGCCACCACTCCCAGGCAGCCTGACAGGATTCATTTGGCCTCATTTACCCCAACCTCCTCCTCAAAGTGCTCCTAGCTACAGAGCTTCCTTTGAGATCTAGAAACTTCATCTCTTACAGTCCAAAAATCTCTATCTTGACTTCCAGAACTTTCCAAACATGCTGTAAACATCGCTGACTGCAAATAATTTGAGGATTGGGGTCAGCGAGGCAATAAGCAGATAGGGCAGCTCCAACCTGAAGTGTAAGCCCCTGTAAATCATGGAGAAAGGATTCTAGACATGGCTAGAATCTTACCTTTTTGCAGTTTGTCACAGATTAGAAGAACACAGGCTATAAGTATAAATAAAACCTTTTAAACTGTGTTTTCTTTGTGAAAATATACAGAGAAAAATTAGCATGAACCTGAAGATAATAATGAAAGCTTTTATAGTTATGATGAATATCTATGTGGAAGATTTAGGTGCCTCGTATAAAAACATGATATGGTCCCGATGAAGCCCATTGCTATTTCTACTTTAAAGGGGGAAATTAAATAGTAATTCAGAGCATGGATCCTTGAGAGAGGACTGAGAACACACTTGTCCAGTTTCTGGATTGGTAAGGGTAGACTTTGATTTCCAAAGAAGGAATAAAATAGGCTTCTTCTAAAGTATATAGACATTTCACGTTACTGAGGGTCATAGGATTTTTTTTGTTACCTGCAATCCTCTGTACCATTATGGGGCCCAAATTTCTAAATAAGCTCTAAAATGAACCAAACCCACATGTCTAACCTTGGTGCTGAGAGGAGAGCACCTTTAAGGGCCAACCAGCCTCACATTTCCAGTTTGTGTGCCTATGTCTCTCTCTCCCTCTATCTCTCTTGATCTGTCTATCTGTCTATCTCCACCTCCCTGTATAAGTAAGGGAAAGGCCCTTAGCAACATTAACCTATAAAAGCTATATGTTGATATAACCCTGACTTTCCCCAGAAGCTAAATTATTCCTTCTCCATCATTTCATTCATTCATCTGCTCATTCACTCATCTATGGTTTTTCAACAAATACTGAGTTTCTGCCGCAGATACGCTTGGCCCTGGGAGACAGCAGTGAACTGACAAAGAAGATTCCTGTCTTCACAGACTTGATATTCTAATGAGAATAATTTGAAACAAACAAGCAAAAACAAACAAAAAAACCAGAGGGATTAACCAAGCTTCTTCAGAGCCAGCTTTGTGATCTAATTTTTTGAAAAATCCAGAATATGTAGTAGAAAGAATTGGGTTCCAGGGACATTGCAAGGGCCAAGGAGGATAGTGACGGTGGATTAAAAGCCTTAGGGTCTGTAAATGAAAGCCCCCATCCCCGGCTCTTCATGACTTTGAAGGTTAAATTCAGGAATGTTGAATATTATTTGCATGTTGAAATGTGACTCCTGGAGTTTCTAGATGAGGCTGAAACCAGCCTCAGAGAAGCACGGTTATAAAGAGCTTTGAGCAGACTCCCTCTAAATGTCACTGAAATAATTACAAAGACCTGAACTCCTAGGTGATGAAAGGAAGCACTTCCAGCAGCTACCAGAGCCCCCAGCCGAGGAGGAGGAGGGGAATCTGCTAACACAGGCCTTAGAGTTTAAGTTGCCTGAGGCCATGGGTAGGTTTCAACTTCTGGCTTCTCCTTGCAGAAGGAGTGCAGAAGTGACAGGTGTAGCCACAGAGCATGTGATTCCTCTCTGCTGGAAAGGAATGTATTCCTTGGAATAAAAGTAAGGGGTTTTTGGCTTGTTGCTTTTTTTTTTAACATTTTTTCCCCAGATGACTACAGACACACACCCTTCAGAAATACAGGGAGGGAATTACCTGGTGGTCCAGTGGTTAGGACTCCGTGCTTTCACTGCCAAGGACATTGTGGGTTTGGTGTCTCATTGGGGAACTAAGATCCTACAAGCTATGTGGCATGTCCAAATAATTTATTTAAAAAAAAAGAATTACAATGATTTTGCTGAATGAACATTGAAAAGAGGGAAAAGAAGCATTAAGGACCGACTTTATGGCAGCCCTGCTCTCCTCTGCCCTGAGCTAACCCAGGTCCCCTGACAGAGAGCAGTGAGACTCGTTTCCCTGTCACCCACAGGACTACCCAGCTCTTTATAGCCACACACCTCCCATTCCACTGCAAAGACCTGTTCCTACTGCTTTGCAGCAAAATGTATCTGTCCCACGTTTCCCCTTCCAGAAATGTCCTGATATGAGAGCAGGAGATCCTCATGATGTCCCAAGACACTTGCACCCCCCGACCCTGCCCTGCAGTGTTCCAGCACTGGGCACCTGCTTGGCTCTCCTTCGTCTCATCCAAGCTGTGTTTCGGGCCCTGGTTGTAGAAAACCACTGCCTTTCACATGCATCACCATGGAATATAACCCCTAGTCTGCAAGTGGGCATGGAAGAGACACTGGATTCAGCGTTTCCATCGCTGCAGATCCCCTCTCTGTGGCTTGAGGTTTGCTTGCTTGTCATCAGACATTTTTTTCATTGAGGTCTTTCTTCTTTCTTGGTCTGGGACATCCTTTCATGCCAGAGCTTGACCAGGGAGCAGGAAGGAGTGGGGGGTACGTTTTGCCCCTCCATGAGTACATTTACAGCTGCCCACAGAGCTCCTTAGACCAGTGTTCCAAGGAAAGGGACAGCTTGCTATGTGAGCAAGAAAGAGCCTGGTCCCAGGACTTTATTTTTATTTCACTGCACGGGGTCATAGTTGAGGCACATGGGATCTTTAGCTGTGGCATGGGAGCTCTTAGTTGCAGCACGTAGGACCTAGTTCTCTGATCAGGGATCAACGTGGTCCCCCTGCACTAGGAGCACAGTCTTATCCACTGGGCCACCAGGGCAGTCCCTGGTCACAGGATTTTGAGAAGAGCCAGGATAAAGTAGGTTTCACCCATTTCTCAACTGCAGGGCATCACTCAGCCCTCAACATCACTCATATAAACAGTGTTCTCCATTGCAGTGTTTCCCAAATATATCCAACCATGGTAGGCTTTCTTCATGGGCTGAAAGCACATTTTGGAAAATGCTGCCCTAGATCGTTCTTGAAAATCATCAAAAATACAAGTTATTCATGGATTCAACAAGCTTCTCCTTAATTGGGCATCTATGGGGTATGTGGCAGTGGGTGCCCTGAGGTTGTAGATGAAATAGAGACTAGAGTATGCCCTGGAGGGCTTGTGCATGAATCAGAGGGAAGATTGATCAGAGAGGAGAGTCCTGGCCGGAAATACACACTGCAAGCCAGCAAACAAGCAAAAGCGCTGGGCAGAACCGCAGTGGATGGCTCAGACAGTAAACCAGAGGCAGCAGCCTGGCAGGCAAGGAGCTCCAAGCCCCAAATCTGCCCTCCTCCCCTGCCACCTAATTCTTGGCTGTTTAAGCTTCCTTGGCCACAGTTTTATCCCCAAAATGGCAGATAATCTCACACTGTCTCATCTGTGAGGTTTTTCTGAGGAGTAAGTGATAAACAGGGAGTGACAGCTCATTGTGAGTCATTAGTAGCAACAGGGTCATAGCAAGCTGCCCCTTTAACCTATTACGGGTCCTGCGAGGGATATAAAGAAGCGGAAACTTGGCCTCTCCCGGAAAGCAGTGTTTGGCTTTGTTGAAGACCCAAGATTCATATACATGAAACAGACATGGATATCAAAAATGATGCCATTAAGGATAATGGAAGGCAACAGGTATTATCTGGAGAGTTAGTGGTGTCTTCTCCAAAAGTCAGATCAAATTCTATCATTTGAAGACCTAGCATTTCTCAAGTGAAACAAGGTCCCCTTTTCATGAGGCTTCCCCAGAGAGTAATGGGAGTTAGGCAACATAACAGGGAAGGGAATCTGATCTCTCAACTGTGACAAGCGTGGGTTTAGTCTTGCTGGTGCCTGGTAGCTCTGCAGCTTTGGACATGTTGCTTAACTTCTTTGAGCCTCATCTAAAAACTAAGGGTGATAGTATCTCTTATCTATGGGTTAAATTAGACGTGGAAGCGCACTGTGGGTGTTCCAGCAATGAAAGATGCCTGTAAGATGACGGCTTCCTCAGGAGTTTGGATTTTGTTCAAGAGGCAAGAGGAGGTCATTGTAGATCCTTGAGAAAGGGAACGTGATTTAGCAATGTACTGAAAATGGTCCTGATTTCTTTGGCTGTGAAGAGCAGAAAAAATGACTGCGGCACATGGGGCAGCGGGCCCTTACTCCATTGATTAAATCCTCCCCTCGCTATGAAGACTCCCTCTGGGGAGTTTTAGTGGGAGTCTCCCTGTGAGCCGCTGTGTTTTGGCTCCAGGCAGGCATCTGTGTCCTGGCATGTAAGAGATGTGAGGTGTGGAAGGCTCAGGACGGCGGGGACGAGGATGACCGGGGTGGGGTGGGGGGTGCAGCGGCAAGTGGCAAATGCTGCCATAAATGTGTCCACCCGGTCCAGTGTGTGTCCCCTTCTGCAAGGCGCCTGCAGCATCCACGCACATTACTGGGCCCCCATTTATCTGGGGAAGCTGAGGCACAGAAGTCACTGATCCAGCCAGGGGTCAGAGAGAAACAGGGCTGGGGAGGAGACAGCCTCAAAGTCCCAAATGTGTTTGCCACCAATTAGCCTTCAGGGGACTTCCCTGGCAGTCCAGTGGCTAAGACTCCAAGCTCCCAATGCAGGGAGCCCGAGTTCAATCCCTGGTCATGGAACTAGGTCCCACGTGCCGCAACTAAGCATTCGAATGCCCCAGCTAAAGATCCCATGTGCCTCAACAAAAGTTGAAGCTCCCGAGTGCTGCAGCTAAGACCTGGTGCAGCCAAAATGGATAAAGAAATAAAAATTTTTAATTAAAGTAGCCTTTAGTCCACTCAGCTCACCTCAGGGCAGGCGAGAGCTCCCCCTCGGCAAAGAAGCCATTCTCTGTCCTGCCACCCTGCTTCCTCGGTCACTTCACTGTTGCAGGATGGACCAGGTCAGTTGGGCTCTGCAGGCTCCATTGTTCCCGTCTCTGGAGGTGCCACATTAAAGCGAGGTCAGAATTTACAAAATAAAACTCAGAGGCGCAAAAAAAGATTTTATCATTTTGGTTTTTTGCCTCTTACTCAGGAGTCCTGGCCCTATGTGTGGCATGAAAACAAAGAAAGCAGAATATCAAGTCAGAGTCCAGACTCCCTATCAGGGTCATGAGAGAGTCCCCTTCCACACTTGTATCCCATGGGGATGCTCCCCCATCCTCATGGCCCCAGGAGCAGGGCCTGGGATCCCCGTGTGAAATGCCTCACAAGGAGACTCCCATTAAGATTTCCCGGAGGGTGCCTTCGTAGCAAAGGGAGGATTCAATCACTGGAGTGATCACTGATGTGCTGCAGGGTCATTTTCTGCTTACGGTCACTTGTCGCTCCCAGTCCCTCAACACCCTGTGCTGCAGTTCCTTGAAGTGTAGTTGGTCTCGTCTGTTTGTAGGGAGCCAGTAGACTGTCCACAGTCCCTGCCGCAGCTGCAGTGCTCACCATCCACACTCTGTGGCCCCAGGCCCTGCTGGCCCACTAAAGGCTTCCCGTCTCCCTAAGCTGTGCCCCAGACTCAGACAGGACCCCTGGGTCTAGAGCACTGCCTGCCCTCCTCGCGCCTCGCCACCCTGCCGCAGGATCCTTTCTGCATGAGGCGGTGCCCCAAGTTCTGCTCTTAACACCAACCTCTTTGTCGAAAACCAAATCTTGACACCTGAAAGCAAGCATTCAGAAATTATGATCTTAAAGAACAGTGTTTTTCTCCTGCAAGGGAGCCTGACTTGCTCTAGGCTATAACAAACCAATATAAAATGCAAAGCTAAGCCATTCTTCTTAATTCTGGGTGGTATCTAGTTCCACCACCCCACCCCGCCCTACCCCCCCCCCCCCCCCG
>SJXQ01007567.1:99242-141515 GCA_006408695.1 Aepyceros melampus | reverse complement strand
GGGGCTTCCCCCGGAGCCCCCCAAGCCCCGGCCTTGCGGCAACAGCAGGACCAACCCCCGCAAGGAGCTGCGCTCGGCCGTGACCTGCGAGAAGCGCCGCACGCGGGGGCTGAGCCGGATCGTCCCCAAATCCAAGGAGTTCATCGAGACGGAGTCGTCCTCTTCCTCCTCCTCCTCGGACTCGGACCTGGAGTCGGAGCAGGAGGACTACCCTCTGTCCAAGGCCGTGGCCGCTGCGGCCGCCGCCGCCGCCGCCTCCGGGAACGACCCGAGGCTGAAGGAGGCCCCCACCAGCATCAGCGGCGGCGGCCCCCGCGCTCCCGTGGGCTCCATCAACGCCAGGACCACCAGCGACATTGCCAAGGAGCTGGAGGAGCAGTTCTACACACTGGTCCCCTTCGGCCGCAACGAGCTTCTCTCCCCGTTGAAGGACAGTGACGAGGCCCGGTCACTCTGGGTCAAAATCGACCTGACACTCCTGTCCAGGATCCCGGAACACCTGCCCCAGGAGCCGGGGGTCCTGAGCCCCCCGCGGCCAAGGACTCTGAGAGCGCGCCCCCGAGCCACGCGTCCGAGGCGCCCGTGGAAAAGACCTTGCCGAAATCCAAGAGGAAACGCAAGGTAGGCCTGGGAACCCGAGGGGCTGAAGGCCCAGCGGGAGGGAGGGCCCTCCCCGAACTGGTGGGCAGGTCCACTGGCCTGGAATGTTCCAGGAGCAGGAGTGTATGTGTCCTTCTTCAGCAAACGTTCACAGAGCACTTTACATAAGTGCATTGGAGCCGGCTGAGCCGCTTCAGTCTCTAAGCCTGACATTCTGCAATGCTGTGGGCTGTAGCCCGCCAGGCTCCTCTGTCCGTGGGATTCTCCAGGCAAGAATTCTGGAGTGAGTTGCCATGCCCTTCTCCAGAGCATCTTCCCAACCTGGGACCGAACCCGTGTCTCCTGCATTGCAGGCAGATTCTTTACCATCTAAGCCACCAGGCAGGCCCAGTGTAAGTACTTGATACATATTAACTCAACTCAGCATCCTTAGAACTGCCCACTGCGGGAAGACCAGCTATTATTCCCATGTGATAGATAATTAAGGCCTGTCCCACTGCATGTCGAAGTAGGCAATTGGGAAATCTTCACTGAGTGTCTCAGGGAATGAGCTGGAGGCTGGACCAGTGAGGAAAGCTAAACAGAGGTGAACCCCATTCTTTGCTGGAAGAGGTGGGGTCCTTCCTTGACTTAAGAAGCCAGCTGCCTCATAGAGTTGAGTAAGGCTGTGACTAGAGTGAGGCGTGGGAGCCATAGGCTGGTGCTCCCCATGGTACTGAGCAGAAGGACTTTGTGGTGGAGACGAGCTGGGAACAGGGCCCTAAGCAGGAGGGACTTTTGAGTGATCAGAGGATTCGCTGCCAAAGCTGGGAAGCCAGCTGAACAGAGGGGGATTGAACAGAGTGAGGTGGGCAGGGACTTAAGTGCAGGGAGAGCTGGATGCGGGTCCAGAAGTAGACCCAAACACTTGGCCATTCAGATGTTTTCGAAGAATTTTTGAGCGCAGGATCACTTAATCATAATTTAAAACCAGTTCTGAGACTCTTTACCCCCTCCTGTTACTACATCTTCAAAAGTAACTAGGACCACAGCGAAAAACACAGTGGGCAACAAACGAAAGATTATAGTCATCATGGATGGCCCCAAATTTGGGACAAAATCATTCACAACTGTTAACACATGTATATGTCCCCACGAGGGATGCTAGATCATTTATAAAATCCTTACAACTTTTGAGGCAAATGTTCTTATCATACCCATTTTACAGATGAGGAAACTGAGGCTCACAGAGTCTAAAGTGACTTGCCCTAGGGTCATGTAGGTGAGAAAGGACAGAGCTGGGAATGAAGTCAGGTCTCTGGCTGTAAGGTCTGCCAATAATAAACCAGCTGGAGATTTGTGTAGTACTTTCACCTCACGGCCCCCGCTCAGAAGACTCCATGCTCGGAATTTAATGCTTGTGGCTGCCATCTTGGAATTCCCCCTTTTATCTTTGAATCTGTCTTTTGCAAGTGAAGGTGATGGGACAACAGAGCATGCTTGGTCCCACCCCCTACCGGTTTCCCCAGGATGGGTTCTGCCTGCCCTGTGGCCCCTTTGCATTCCTGACCGGGAGCAGCCTCCCCTCTCTGCATCCCCATCCACTTGCCAAGGCACAGGCATAGTAAGGGTTGGGGTCAGGATCAGCACCTCCCCACCCTCAATCCAGGTACTGAGGGGTCCCCCAGGAGAGGCTGCCAATTGGCCTTGGGAAAGGAGTGGTGCCTGACTGCACTTCCTCACCCCACGACCCACAGCTGGCAGGTGGCAGAAACCGTTTGCTGGGCTGCGTGCATGCGCCCGGGCTCAGGGCAGCCCTCCTGGCCTTTGGGAGAGTCAGCACGTGCCAAGCATCCCTGTGCTTCCAGGAGCACAGTGTAAAGCAGCAAGTAAACACACTTCTCTGACAGGTTAAGAGACCAGTTTCAAGATGGGAAAATACTCCTGACCTTAGTACTTTATAATGTTACTCTTTAACCGCTTTTTTTTTTGAGGTATAATTGACATAACATTATATTATTTTCTGTTATACAGTATAATGATTCAATATTGGTTTACATGTGTTGCAAAATGATGACCACAATCAGTCCAGCTAACATCCATCACTATACATAGTTGCAAATTTCTTCTTCTCCTGGTGAGAACTTTCAAGATCTCCTGCTGCTGCTGCTGCTAAGTCGCTTCAGTCGTGTCTGACTCTGTGCGACCCCATAGACGGCAGCCCACCAGGCTTCCCCGTCCCTGGGATTCTCCAGGCAAGAACACTGGAGTGGGTTGCCATTTCCTTCTCCAATGCATGAAAGTGAGAAGTGAAAGTGAAGTCGCTCAGTCGTATCTGACTCTTTGCAACCCCATGGACTGCAGCCCACCAGGCTCCTCTGTCCATGGGATTTTCCAGGCCCTGGCTACTTTCAAATGTGTGCCAGGGCATTATTAGCTATACTCACCATGCTGTTTATTAGCGTTGCAGTACATCCACATGACTCATTTTATAACTGGAGATTTGTACTTTTTTTATTTCCTTCACCCCTTCATTTTATACCCCTCTCTCCACCCCAGAGTGGTTTGCTTTTGGGTTTCAGATTCCACATTTAAGTGAGAGCCTAAGGTCTTTGTCATCTTTGTCATCACAAAGAATCGGACAAGACCGAGTGGCTAACTCACACACATCCCACTCATTTCACTTCGCATAGCACCCTCCAGGCCCATCCGTGTTGTTGCAAATGGCAAGACTCCCTTCTTCCGTTGTATACATACCTATGCCACGATTTCCTTATCCATCCACAGCCATTTACGCTGTTTCCTTGTCTTGGCCATTGTAAATAATGCTGCAGTGAACGTGGGGGTCTTTTGAAATCAGTGTTTCAGTTTTCTTTGGATTAATACCCAGAAGTGAGATTGCTGGATCATGTTGCCGCTCTATTTTAAATTTTTGAGCAACCTCCATACTGTTTGGAGGTTACACCAGCAGTGCACTAGGGTTCCTTTTTCTCCACATCCTCACACATGTATCTTTCTAGTCTTTTGGACGACAGCCGTTCTAAGAGGTGTGAGGTGATATCTCTTTGTGGTTTTGATTTGCATTTCCCTGATGGTTAGTGATGCTGAGCATCTTTTCATGTGCTTGTTGACCATCTGTATGTCTTCTTTAGAAAAAATATTTAATCAAATCCTCCGCCTGTTTTCCAATCAGATTTTTTTGTTTGTTTCTTTGTTGTTGAACTGCAAGTGTTCTTCGTGTGTTCTGAATATTAACCCCTTCTCGGATATATTCTTTGAGAATATTTTCTTACAGTCAGTAGATTGCCTCTTCATTTTATTGATGGTTTCCTTTGCTGCGCAGGCTTCCCTGGTGGCTCAGCTGGTAAAGAATCTGCCTGCAGTGCCGAAGACTTGGGTTCGATCCCTGGGTTGAGAATATTCCCTGGAGAAGGAAATGGCTACCCACTCCAGTATTCTGGCCTGGAGAATTCCATGGACTTTATAGTCCACGGGGTCACAAAGAGTCAGATGCGACTGAGCGACTTACACTTTGCTTTGCAGAAGCTTTTTTGTTTAGCATAGTCTCACTTGTTTATTTTTGCTTTTGGTATTAAATTCAAGGAAATCATCACCAAGACTGGCATCAAGCATCTTCTCCAGCTTTTTGAACATGGGGCCTAGCCTTTTCATTTTGCACTGAACCCCACAAATCATGCAGTCAGCCCTGACCTCCTAGGTGACCTTAATCAGGTGACCTTCCCTTCGGTGTGCTTCAGTTTCTTCATTTGTAAACTGGTGACATCTTTACAGGGATGTTGTTAGGTTTAAATGATATAATTTAGTAATACAGGTTAGCTCGCTACACACCTGCCCCTCTTTTCCTTCTGTTTTCCTCTGCATATCCTGCCCTCCTCATTACTTGTCAGATGCATTTATCCATCATCTCCCAGGTGATTAATTGATGAATGAGTAAATCAGTCAGTCATCTGGAGATTGATGGATAAATGGACAGGCTGATATAAAGAGAGAGAGGTGTTTCAGAGATAGAAATTGTAAACATATACAGATTAGAAATACATATAGCTATACAGGCATATGTCAATAGAGATGTGTAAAAACAGACACATGTATAATTCATAATCTATATTTAAGTAATTTTACTATTCGTGGACTTTTTAAGTTTCACTTATGAAACTTCATTTACACTAAGCCTGACACTCAGCTCTCCTCATGAAATCTACTGAAACATAGGTGAACATGCATAAAGAAGGGAAAGAACATTTGCACAGCACTCTTTACTCATCATCTGGGGTGCGAAGCCACTAGTTTTGGGTGCGGGAGGTGGGACATCACAGACCTGGCTGCTCAGGGTACAGAGTCTAGCCCTGCCGGAGCCCTGGGGACCAAAACTAGGGGGTTTGGAGGTTTGGCTCGGACCCTCCATGGGGCATAGTTTCAACGTGAGCATCTGTGGTCCTTCCTCCAGAGGCTGTGTGACATCCCAGCTAGAAAGAGAAGGTCAGAGTCTTTCTATCTTTAGTACCAGTGCTCATCTCCTGGAAACACCGCTGAGAATCCTGAATGTCTCCCTGCTGTGTTGCTGCAATCTCAGCAAAAATAAAAGTTGGTTGAGTGCACGAGCATTCCCCTGCGTGTGTGCTGTGCTAAGCTGCTTCAGTCGCGTCTCTGTGACCCTATGGACTGTAGCCCGCCAGGCTCCCGTGTCCATGGGATTCTCCAGGCAAGAATACTGGAGTGGGTTGCCAGGCCCTCCTCCAGGGGATCTCCCCAACCCAGGGACTGAACCTGAGTCTCCTGTGTCTCCTGCATTGGCAGGCGGGTTCTTTACCGCTAGTGCCTCCTGGGAGGCCTGCATCACACCTAGTACACGTCTAACGTTAAATACAACCATGGAAACAATCCAGTCGAACTGCTGTTTTATAAAAAGATCCTTCAAGGCCAAGAATTTCAGAAGAAAAGCCTGAGCGTGTCCCTGCTCCTACAGCATTAAGCCCAGGACAGATCGCTTGCTATACCTTGTTTGGGTGCCAAGAAATGCCAAAGAGAGGGGTGCTAAGCTCCAGTGAGACTCCAGAGCAGATCTTCTTTGGAGGGTAGAGTCCAGCCCATTGGTTGAGCAGTTTTCATCCATCACAATATTCCCTCCTGCAGTTTGATCCTGGTGTCACACTTTTTCCTCTCAGTAAGCTGTCAGTAATCAAAACGACAGATTTCGTCCTTGTTCGAGGGGGAGCTGACGGGGAACCGAGGCCGGGGCCGAGAGTGCTTGCCATCATGTTGGTGCTCAGGACCTTGTCCAAAGAAGCCCCTGAGCTGGTGGGATGGGAGCTCACTGTGATCCGTCGAAGTCTAAAGCTGATTGGTTTTTGCTTCTTTCCATGCAGTGCGACAACGAAGACGACTACAGGGAGGTCAAGAAGGCCCCAGGAGAGAGGGACAGCGCCTCACGACTGACCGCCTCTGCCAACAGTACTTTGTCCGCAAATCATTGCGGAATGAACATCAACAGGTATGTGCGCTCCTGCAAAGGCATGCCTGGGTCTGAGAGGCGCATGTTTGCAGGGGGAGAGCAGATTTTTTTAATGATTTCTCTGTTCTGGGTGTCCAGACCAGGGTTCTTGGACTCCTTAATCAATAGAAATTGATAAGAGGCCAGAAGAGAAATTCAGCCAAGGCTTTGTTGGGGCTCAGGCTGCAGCTTGAAGAAGTGAGGAAAAAGTAACAGTGTCCCTTGCTCGCCCTCTGATGGGGGCAAGCTCATTCCTTAAATGTGAGGGAGGAAGTTGTGGGTCCAGGGGTCGTGCCGGAGGGGGACTTAGGTGGTCTGCCCACGCCCTTTGTTGGTCTTGTGTGCACTTTTGCTCCTAGTTCCTCAAAAGTGGCAGTTGGGTTTTTGGTCTTTTTGTATCTTCTTGTTCATAATTTGCTCCAACTGCACATGCTCACAGTTGTTTTTAGTCCCTTATGCTGTGCTTAGTTCCTTAGTCATGTCCGACTCTTTGGGACCCCATGGACTGTAGCCCAACAAGATCTCTATCCATGGGGATTCTCCAGGCAAGAATACTAAAATGTGTTACATGCCCTCCTCCAAGGGATCTTCCCAACCCAGGGATCGAACCCTGGTTCTGCAATGCAGGCAGATTCTTTACTATCTGAGCCACCAGGGAAGCCCTTAGTCCTTTAGGATTGCTTTGTATTTTGTTGCTATAGGAGACATGTGTCCAGGTGCAAGCTCTGAAGCAGAGGATCCCAGGGTCCCAGCCTGTCTCTTGCAGACCTGCTTCCCTTGGTTTAACACAGGGCTTCCCTGGTAGCTCAGCTGGTAAAGAATCCTCCTGCCATGCAGGAGACCCTGGTTTAATCCCTGAGTTGGAAAGGTCCCCTGGAGAAGGGATAGCTAATACCCACTCCAGTATTCTTGAGCTTCCCTAGTAACTCAGACAGTGTAAAATCCACCTGCAATGAGGGAGACCTGGGTTTGATCCCTGAACTGGGAAGATCCCCTGGAGGAGGGCATGGAAACCTGCTCCAGTATTCTTGCCTGGAGAATCCCATGGACAGAGGAGCCGGGTGGGCTACAGTCCATGGGGTCTCAAAGAGTCAGACATGACTGAGTGACTGAGCGCACACATCTGGTTCACCAGGACGCCCTGGGCATGTGCTGCTTGTCACAGTTCCGGGTGCACCAGCAGTGCTTCTTTGCAACAAAAGACCAGTTACCAGCTATAGAACATTCTATCCTTTCAAAAACACAGCCTCCACTCTGAAAATTTAAAAACCGAATTCCACTTGTGTGCTAAGTCACTTCAGCAGTGTCCGACTCTGTCATGGGATTTTCTAGGCAAGAATACCAGAGTGAATTGTCATGCCCTCCTCCAGGGGATCTTCCCAATTCAGGGATTGAACCCATGTCTCTTACGTCTCCTGAATTGGTGGGCAGGTTCTTTACCGCTAGCGCCACCTGGGAGACCCAAAAAACTGAATTCAGAGTCATGAGAACACTAAGCTTATCACACAGATGTAATAAGCAGACTCTTCCTACAGCACACCTAAAGATCCTGGCTATGGATTGAATTTGTGGTGATAGACGAGATCGGGTCTCCAAGGCGAAACAGCCCCTCCTCAAAGGGGTTCCAGGGGGACCTGCATGGCGCTGACTCCCCTCCATGACAAACGGCTTCCTGGCAAAGCAAGGCCCCTGATATTTATTACAAGCAAGGAGCTCATCATCAGTCACAGAAGCTCTTTCCATTTAGAAACAGCACAGCTCAGAAACCACTTTCCCTCTGCTCAGACACTCTTCACTCTCCCCGACTGTATACATAGAATTTCTAAGGGGAGATTAATGTTTCAGTGCAACACATAAAAATGTAAACTGAAAGGTTAGGAGAAGATGTAGAGCATTACTAAAACCCGGAGAGGAAATTAGAGAGCCCGGGCACCCGAGCGCAGGCGGCTGCCGTGTTAGAATCACCTTGGGAAAGAAGGACTAGGGCTCTGGAAGGTCTGAGTGAGGAGGAGCAGCAAAGACAAGCTGGCCAAACCCACAGTCCTCTGTGCCCAGCAGATGGTGTCCCAGAACACTGGGGACATGTGAAAGGAGAAAATGCAGCTCCAAAGTGTCTTTTAAATGTGTGATTGAATAACCCGTCTGCTGGCTCTGCTGCTGCTGCTGCTAAGTCGCTTCAGTCGTGTCCGACTCTGTGCGACCCCAGAGACGGCAGCCCACCAGGCTCCCCCATTGCTGGGATTCTCCAGGCAAGAATGCTGGAGTGGGTTGCCATTTCCTTCTCCAATGCATGAAAGTGAAAAGTGAAAGTGAAGTCACTCAGTTGTGTCCGACTCTTGGTGACCCCATGGACTGTGGCCTACCAGGCTCCTCCGTCCACGGGATTTTCCAGGCCAGAGTACTGGAGTGGGGTGCCATCGCCTGCTATAATTGCAAGTAGTGGTGAGTCTAAATAATATTGGAAGATGTCTTTAACAACCGATATGACATGAAAATATCTGTGATTTTCACCGGTGACACAATCACAGGTATTGCTAGCGCTCCTGCTAACCACTCCTCTGATTTCCTGCCTTCATTCATCATTAAAAGAAATGTTCCATTTCAGTGAGAGTTAACAAAAGTGAAGATGTGATTTCTTTTCCATGCAAGTTCAGGGACCCCAGGATAAAAGCAGAAGTCCTCAGTCTCCAGGGTTGAATGCCTGAAGATCTGAGATGGAGCTGATGTAATAATAATAGAAATAAAGTGCACAGTTAAATGTAATGCACTTGAATCATCCCCAAACCATTTCCATTCTGGGTCCTGGCCCGTGAAAAAATGGTCTTCCATGAAACTGGTCTGATGCCAAAAAGGTTAGGGACTCCGGCTCCAGACCCTTTGCTTGGCAGAGCCTGCTGGCTCTGATAGTTTCACTTATGTTAAGTAGGGACTCAATGCCACTATGAAAGAGCTTTGAATTTTTCTAGGAAAAGTGGTCTGTGTATTTCTGAAATTGTGGTTACCTCTGTCAAGCTGTACCAGTGTAATAAGGCAATTCTATATATATGGTAATCGCATGTCCCAAAGCAAAGATGTGACCCCAAGAATGTTTCAAAATTACTTTGGTCAACTTCAATAGATAAACTTATGATGAAGAAGAAAAGATTGTATGTGCTTGACAATATTTAATGTGATAATTTCCTTTCCTATAAGTGTTTAAAATCATGTTTAAAACCCTGGTAGTCCAGTGGTTAAGACGTCACTTTCCCAATGCAGGGGGTATGGGTTCGTTCCCTGGTTGGGGAGCTAAGACCCCACGTGCTTTGTGGCAGGAAAAAAAAAAACACATAAAACAGAAGCAATACTGTAATGAATTCAATAAAGACTTTTTAAATGGTCCACATCAAAAAGTCTTTTAAAAAATAAAATAAAATCATGTAGTACATGCCTTAAAACTCAACGTTCAAGAAACTAAGAGCATGGCATCCGGTCCCATCACTTCATGGCAAATAGATGGTTTAACAATGGAAACAGTGACAGATTTTATTTTCCTGGGCTCCAAAATCACTGCAGATGGTGACTGCAGCCATGAAATTAAAAGACATTTGCTCCTTGGAAGAAGAGTTATAACCAACCTAGACGGCATATTAAAAAAAAAGACATTACTTTGCCAACAAAGGCCTGTATAGTGAAAGCTGTGGTTTTTTCAGTAGTCATGTATGAGTGTGAGAGTTGAACCATAAAGAAAGCTAAGCACCGAAGAATTGATGCTTTTGAACTGTGGTATTGGAGAAGACTCTCGAGAGTCCCTTGGACTGCAAGGAAATCAAACCAGTCAATCCTAAAGGAAATTAGTCCTGAATATTCATTGGAAGGACTGATACTGAAGCTGAAGCTAATACTTTGGCCACCTGATACAAAGAACTGACTCATTAGAAAAGACCCTGATGCTGGGAAAGATTGAAGGCAGGAGGACAAGGGGACAACAGAGAATGAGATGGTTGGATGGCATCACTGACTCAAAGGACATGAGTTTGAGCAAGCTCTGGGAGTTGGTGATGAACAGGGAAGCCTGACTTGCTGCGGTCCATGGGGTTGCAGATAGTCGGACACGACTGAGCGACTGGACTGAACTGAGTGCGTGCATGATAAATCAATTCAGCCGGGTCCAACTCTTTGCAACCCTGTGGACTGTAGCCCACCAGTCCCCTCTGTCCACGGAAATCTCCAGGCAGTAATACTGGAGTGGGTTGCCATTTTATCCTCCAGGGGATCTTCCTGACCTAGGGATCAAACCAGCGTCTCTTATGTCTCCACCATTGGCAAGTGTACCACTATAGCACCACCTGAGTACTGTATGTAAAATAACAGAGACTAGAAATAGGGTTTCTTTGCTCATGTGTCGAGAAACCTTTACATTCAGACAATTAACATCCACCTTCAGCTTCAGTGTTTCATCCTCACTGGCTGAGCTACTTCTGATTCACCCAAGGCAGTTTTCTAGCACACAGCTTCTCACTTCTAAGTCTTTGGATGCACAGTGCTTTTTAAACCAGAAAGCTGTCATCAGAAGTTCTCTCCCTACACAAATGTGTTTGCATAGCATTAAGCATCTTGGTTTCTCATTTGTTCTAGAGGCCTACATCTGTAATTTCTACACTGTGACCACCAACTAAGACATTGCTTAAAAAATAAGAAGTGACCTTAATGGCTTGTTTGCAGTGATAGCCAACACATGCAATTAAGAAGTCATAAAGGCAGGAATAATGACTAACTCTTTGTCCAATGAACTTACCTTACATTACCTGACTCCACCAGGTGGAGAACCATCCCGAGTTAGCAATGATTGAGTTCATTTTGGCCTAATGTGTCTTCCTACTCTTTTTGTTTCTACCTGAAGTAATAGAGAGAGCCCTATCCACGTTACATACATTGTAAAGACCCAGATATAAGTGACTCCCTTCTGTGACGGTCCACTGGGATGTATATTCAGGCGTAGACAATAGTTTTGAAGGTAAAATAAGGAACTAGAAATCAGAAAATGTCATTTCTAATGACTGTTTCCGTTCTTTGTATTCTGATCAATGCCTGGTTGCCTAACAATTGGAAGGTGGCTTCATGCTTGATTATTCTGTGATTGTGTTATTCTCCGTGTGATAATTAGAGAGAAGGCAATGGCAACCCACTCCAGTACTCTTGCCTGGAAAATCCCACAGCAGAGGAGCCTGGTAGGCTGCAGTCCATGGGATCGCTAAAAGTAGGGCACGACTGAACAACTTCACTTTCACTTTTCACTTTCATGCATTGGAGAAGGAAATGGCAACCCACTCCAGTGTTCTTCCCTGGAGAATCCCAGGGACGGGGAAGCCTGGTGGGCAGCCGTCTATGAGGTCACACAGAGTCAGACACGACTGAAGCGACTTGCAGCAGCAGCAGCAGCAGCAGCAGCAACAGCAGGTGTTAGCTAAAGTCCTTTTGGAAGTAGAGATCTCATGTATCATTTAATTGAGTTTCCCATTACCTGCTGCTTGCACTTGTTAGGAAAACAGTAAGTGGTTTGCTGTGTATTTTGAGATACTTGGATGAAAAACTTGGGAAGTGAGAGTATTATTCTTAGTCGTTTAGCTCCAGAATTACTCTTAATTCTGGGAGAATAAGTAAAGAAACAATGAACAAAATGTGCTTGTTGTTTGTTACGTCCTAATGCCATAAAATTGTTTCCTGGCATAAGAATTCCCAGTAAATGTCTTCCTACCAGCAGGTTTTAAATGGGAGGTTTGGGTCATATATAAAACATTTTCCTTCCCCTGTGCTGAGTGTATGACATTCCATTACTGTGACTTCCTTTCTCAGCTTGGCAATACCAATAAATAAAAATGAAAAAATGCTCCGGTCGCCCATCTCACCCCTCTCCGACGCGTCTAAACACAAATTCTCTGGCGAGGACTTAACTTCCTCCAGCAGATCCAACAGCAACGGTCTGTTCACTTCCGCCTCCTCCAACAAAAAGCATAAGGCGGAGAGCCAGCTGCAAAGCCACGCCGCGGACCTCACGGTAGGTTGATGCCCTCCTGTCCCAGTTGAAACAGAAGTGAGACCGAGCACAGCCCTTACTCTGCCTGTAACCCAGCTCGGTCTAAACTCCAGCTCAAGGCCCCGCAAGGCAGCCCTGAGTGCTGCTCTGGGAAGACCCAGCAAGAGCTGCCCTTTGCCTCCCGCACAGGCTGTGGCAGAAGAAAAAGAGGCGGTATTTTAAGCCTTTTCTGCTTAGGAACCTCTTGGGAGGACCTCATTTTCCATTCTGAAAAGAAGCAGCCCTAAGTCACTCTCCCAGGACAAAGTGAATTGGGAGTCTAGGGCCAAGCAGTCTTTACGTTTGATATCTTTCTTGCCCCGGGGTAGAGTCAAGCCTGGGACTGGAGCTCAAGGCCAAGGCTGCAGGGCTCCCTGCCGCCCAAGGTCACCAAGGTGATGTCCAGTGTGAGACTGTCACCACGGCTCCTCTTCTGGTGACCTTATCGAGGGTGACTCCAGCACCCTGCGTTCCCCATGGGCCCACATGGACCCGGCTCCACCCCTGTGGACACTCACGCTGCATGTGAGTTCCTCTTCACAGACACTCTCTAAGAGTGGGCATCCCTGAACTGTGCATCCTCCAAGTACTTTATTTAATTTCAAACTCTCCCCACGGTGCTTCTCAAAACCAGCAGGGCTTTGTGAGCAGGGAGAAATGAGACTTGGCAATAGGACTCTGCAAACAAACAGGGGAGGCAGCATTTCATGCTTTATCCGGTGACTCAAAGAGGCAAAGTTGTTAAGGTCCAGCAAGAGCCACAGTCTTAGTGAACCATCAGGAAACTAATCCTCTTAGGCACCCTCATTTGAGAGCAGTTCTCTTTAGTTCTAATATACAAGAATCTGAGAAGATCATATTAGGAAAATCAGAAATAAAAAGCAAGCAATTCAAATTTTAAACCAAGCACAGCTTCTCTTTGCCTCTAGAGCCTTCTATCACAAGCAACTATGATGTGCAGAGAATCTTTAACCAATTATAGACTTTATTTCGACTTTCTTTCACTGAACAGGTGTTTATCAAGGAAGTACTTATTGTGTCCCAGGCACTGTGCTAAGCAATAGAGGTGCATTGATGATCTAACAGATTCAGTCTCTGCCTGCAGGAAGCTTACAGTCAAGCTGACGAGAGCCACTTAGACCAGGGTTCACACACATCCGTAATTTACTACTCTGTGTGCCAAAAAGGAAACGCCCAGAGTCCTAGAGGCTCTCATAACAAAGAGGCTTGATCTGCACATGAAATCAGCCCATGTTTAAAGAAGCAGTGGTATCCACCCTACTTTAGTTACTTCAGAGGAATCCGTTTGAATCTCCTAACCAAAGACAGGGTGTTTACGATCCAAATGATCAGCACACGGTAGGTGCTCTTTATATATCTGTATCTCCAAGGGGGAGAAAAAAAAGGATGTTTAAATTTTTCCCCAGATAGAACACGTTTTAAATAATTTCTTGCGATACCCCTCGGCTCTTCCTGTTCGTCACGGACAGCTGATGAGAACCAGTCTATGACCTGAACCTCTCATGAAGGATGAACACAGCTCAGTGGTTCTGAGAGCTCAGGTCCTAGACCAGCACTCTGAAACTTGTGCAGAATGCATGTTCTCAGGCCCTCCCCCAGACCTATTGAGACAGAGATGCTGGTGGTGGCACTCAGCTGTCTGTGTGTTATGGTGACTCTGATGCAGTCAGTTTGGAGAACCGTGGGCCTAGCAACCGGGAAGAGTAGGAGCCTGAGTCCTAAGCCCCCAGCCTGCACCCGCAGTAGCTGTCCAAGCTTCGGCAGGTTCAGGATCTGGATGCGCGAGAGCAAGACTAAGACCTCCCTGGTGATGTTGCCGTGCGGATGACACCTGACCACACACGTAAAAGCTTCCAGCTTGAGACCTGAAATGCATGTATTTCTCTTTCTCAATCGAAACAAAGAGCGCTATCACGTCTAACCTAGAACCCAAGCAATTCTAACGGGTTACTCCTTCAGCCAGAGGGCCAGTTTCTCAAAGGCAGCTTGTTTGTTTGTGTCTAGAAAGCGACTCACAACAATTCCGAAAATAGTCTCCACAAGTCACGGCCGCAGACAGAGCCCTGGTCTCCATGCTCCAACGGCCACCGGGACTGCAAGAGGCAGAAACTCATCTTTGATGATATGTGAGTGTGGGGTCTTGCTGACATGGGGAAGGCCAGTGGCACCGGGGAGATGTGGCCATTTCCGTCATGTGACACAGTCAGTTAAATGTCACCCTCTCAAAGGAAGTTGCTGAGTGCACCCCCTGAGCCCTTGGCAGGGAGTGGTTTGAATGAAGGAACAGCCAGTTGCATCACAGTTGTATCCAGGATGCCAGAAACCTAAGGCAAATGGCATCAAGGAGTCTTATATTTCTGAGCACCTGCATTTGGGGTTGTATGCTACCAGAAAGAGGCATTTCTGTCTTTGTAAACTGTAACAGGCAAAGAAAAATAGTGATTCACTCCTGAAAGCTTTCTGTTCTCTAAAATGCTATAGTCTTTATAAAAGTGTAAATAATTCTTATACAGGAAAAATATCCTGTCATCCATCCCCCCATCATAGTGCCAAAACCCAAGTATTTCATCCCCAGCATCAACTTAAGAGGAGGAGAAACCAAAGAAGAACATGAATAAATATAGCATCCTGGAATACTCGGGAGATGCTGAAAATGACACATGAGAGATGTAAAATGATACTGAAAATTATTTAGGCTCTTAGGGAAAAAAATATGTGTCAAGGACAAGCCTCGAGGGCAGGAGATATGGTTTCAAGAGTTTGGCTTGAATCCCATTTTCAACTTCTGCTGTTCAGCAAGCATACAATTAGTTATCTGTGGGAGGCACGTCCTTAAATCCCCAGCGGGGACCAACAGACAACAGTGAGAGACCCCTCTGCCCTCTGACTGCTGACCGTCCAGCCGAGGGGACAGACTGTAAACCACGCGCCCCACCCACAGCCAAAAACCAAAGTGGTGCTCAATGTCTCGGAGTCCCTGCTTCCTAATCAGAAAAAGTGAGTCATGACGCTGGTCTCCTGGCAGGCCCCCTGAGACCCAGTGAGATGGCCTCTTCTCAGGGCGACCACCTGGAGAGGTGAACACTGTCTCTTCCATCCTCATCTTCCTCCCAGCCTTCTCTCCTGTCCTGTCTTTACCAAGAGTATAGACAAGGTCTGTTTCTTCATGTCCAAGAAACAGGAATACTAAGTTGTCTTCCTCAGGCCCTGCGTGGACCTCATTAAGCTAATGAGGAGATAGACTTTGAGGATTGAGAGCCAAATCCAGATTCTTTGTTCCTTCATTGGACGCACTCCCAAATGACTGAGTTTAGTAACGTGAAAGGGCGGCCCAGGAGAACGTGTGTTTTTCTCCTCTTCCTGTGATCGCACCTGCACTCAACCCCACACACAATCTCCCCTGACCCTCACCAGCTCCCCTTTCCCCTCATCTCACTGCCCTGGGCAGCCAGAGAAGTGGTAATTAATCCCCAGGGTGAGGGGCGTTAAATGGGAGTACAATCCAATCCGACAGTCAACTCCATATATAATTAGTGTTTGGGGGTGTAAATTGTTCAAAGGGAGCATTAACCATTAATAAAAACAGGCAGTTGGAATTGTGTTTAATGACAATATGGAAATTTACATTTGGAAGATGTAGGAATCTTTTGATTTTCATCTTAATTAAGGATGCTCTCCCTAATATTAAGAAAAAATTGAAGATAAAGTAGTTACTATGCAGATGGGTCAGCCTCTGTATCCTTTAGCTTGAAACTCAGTTCCTTAAGGAATGAAAAACAATTATACTTGTCTTACAGGTCAAGTCTTTATAAGAATGGAAATGTGGCTCTGTACACATCATTCAAACCAAGCTTGCTGAGGTTTTGGGTTCCAAACCTCCCCTATTCATCTCAAGAAGCTTGCTGAGGAGGAGGGATAGACTGGGAATTTGGGGTTAGGAGAGGCAAAATAGTGTATATAAGATG
This sequence comes from Aepyceros melampus, assembly GCA_006408695.1. Taxonomy (NCBI): domain Eukaryota; kingdom Metazoa; phylum Chordata; class Mammalia; order Artiodactyla; family Bovidae; genus Aepyceros; species Aepyceros melampus. The sequence goes on along the minus strand of SJXQ01007567.1, from coordinate 125,386 downwards.
GATAAACAGCAAGATCTTTCTGTATAGCATATTCTCTATCCTGGGATAAACCGTAGTGGAAAGGAGTACAAAGAAGAGTATACGTATGTGCGTAACTGAGTCACTTTGCTGTGCAGCAGAAATTAATGTTGTAAATCAGCTATGTTCAATGAAAAATAAAAGAATAGTGCAGATATGATGAAAGATCTGGTCATAGGGAGCAAAAAAAGAAGAAGAGGAAGACTAAGACTTTGTCATAGTCTAACAAAGTGAGCATACACACACATTCAACAGTAAGGTACCCGGAGCATCAAACATTTCAAGGGTGTGGTGTTTAAACACACACATATGGGAAATTTACATGTAAGGCGTTTTCCAAAGCATAGACCAGAAAACTAAGTCTAAAACAGCAACAGCTAAATGGTCCTACTTGGACCTGCAGCTCCTTGGACTGTTTACAAGAGGAAGTGTCTCTCAATCTGCTGAGACGGTGGCTAATGTAATTTTGTCCCTATCTGTATCAAACCAAGAGGCTGTTATCATGCATTCTTCCCATTAGCAAACTGTGATTTTTCTGGCTGACAGCTACAATAAAACTGTTTCTTCTTTTATGGATATAGATAGAATTTTTAAAAAGCCCTCTTACATATCCATCATACGGAGAGAGAGACATCTTCCAATTGCCATGTGTCCCAATTGATTTGAAATCCATGACAGTAAAAGAAACACACGGCTCAAACAGCCACTCAACCACTGAACTGAGAAAATCGGGGGAAATTCTTCAAGCTTGAAAAGCAACAGCAGGCACTGTCTCTTCCTCGGAACAATAAAAATATGGGTCTTAAGAGATCACTGGGCTAGGAGGTCCCCTAAAAGTGTGTAAAGTGTTCAGCTGGTGTGTGCTGAGGTCCAGGAGCGGGAGTGGGGATATATGCTTCATTCATTCAGTTATTAATTCAGGGAAGATGGCAGCACATGGGTGGCCTCTCTAGGAAACTCCTCTGCGATTTTCAGCCTCCTGCTTTCTCTCCGCTCTGCACCCGCTTCAAGGACCATGACCTGGCTCCTGTCACTTTCCTTGACTTCTCCTCACTGGAGGTGTCAAGAGGCAGTGACATGAACAAAGAGAGACCACCAGAAGGAAAGAAAGAACTAGAGAATTAGCACCAAAATGATTTAGAGTTGATAGAAATCCAGTTATTGCATTCCCCAAAGTAACAGTTGCCATCATGTCATTTCACTTTCAGAGCTGCCTCCTGTAGCTTTAAAAAAAAAAATAGTAAACTCATCCTTTTGTATTATAAATACTCGTTAATGGTTGAATACACATGCATTTCAGACAACAGCCAGAATTCAGCAGGCACTCCAATAACAACTATTGAATGACCCTAAATGGAATAACATTCTGGGACAGCGGGGGTGAAAATGTTAGTTGCTCAGTCACGTTCGTCTCTTTGCAACTTTCTCTGTCCATAGAATTCTCCAGGCAAAAATACTGGAGTGGGTTGCCATGCCCTCCTCCAGGGGATCTTCCCAACCCAGGGATCAAACCCAGGTCTTCTGCACTGCAGGCTGATTCTTCATCTGAGCCACTAGGGAAGCCTGTCTGGCGGGGGCAGGGGATAGTGCCTGCATCTTTTTTTTTCTTTTTCTTTTTTCCGTGAATGTAAGGAATTACTACAGGCAAGTCAATTTAAATTCATAGGCTTCCAGCCCCTTTTCCTAGGTTACTTACCAATTCAGCAGGTACCAGGTGGCGCCTTCAGAATGCAGATAGAACTGAACAGAAGAATTATTTTAAAAACGTGGTCCAGATCAGCCTGTCCTGCAGGCTCAGATGGGAGCCAGTATGACTGCACCTTCTCCTCCCCTGACGCTTAGCCGTGTGCCACTCTCACTCCTCAACAGGGGTTTTTTTTTTTTTTTAAGCTTCTTATTTTGTATTAGGGAATAGCCGATTCACAATGTTGTTAATAGCTTCAGGTGAACAGCAAAGGGAGGCAACCATCCATAGACCTGTGTCCATGTTCCCCCAAACTCCCCTCCCATCCAGGCTGCCACATAACACTGAGCAGAATTCCCTGTGCTATAATCCTTGCTGGTTATCCGTTTTGTTTTGTTTTTAATTTTTTTTTTAATTTATTTTCTTATTTTTGGCTGCGTCAGGTCTCAGGGCTCAGTTGCCCTGTGGCATGCGGGATCTTAGTTCCCTGACCAGCGGCTGAACCCATATCCCCTGCATTGGAAGGTGTATTCTTAACCACTGGGCCACCAGGGAAGTCCCTGGTTATCCATTTTAGATGTGATGGGGCTTCTCCAATGGCTCAGTGGGTAAAGAATATGCCTGCAATGCAGAAGACACAGGAGATGAGGGTTTGGTCCCTGGGTTGGGAAGATCCCTGGAGGAGGGCATGGCACCCCACTCCAGTATCCTTGCCTGGAAAATCCCATGGACAGAGGAGCCTGGTGGGCTACAGTCCACGTGGTTGCAGAGAATCAGACGTGTGCGTGCGTGCTAAGTCACTTCAGTCCTGTCTGACTCTTTGCAGCCCTGTGGACTGTAGCCCGCCAGGCTCCTCTGTCCATGGGATTCTCCAGACAAGAATACTGGAGTGGGTTGCCAGGCCCTCCTCCAGGGGATCTTCCCAACCCAGGGATCGAACCTATGTCTCTTATGTCTCCTACATTGGCAGGCGGGTTCTTTACCTGGGAAGCCCAAAAGAGTCAGACAGGACTGCAACTAGGCACACACACAACATTTTAAATATAGCAGTGTATACATATGGATCCCAAACTCCCTAATTATCCCTCCCCCATCCTTCCCTTTGGCAGTCGTAAGTCCATTCTATAAGTCCACGAGTCTCTGTTTTATAAGTAACTTCGCTTGTATAATTTCTTTTTAGATTCCACCTGTAAGGGATGTCATACGATATTTCTCCTTCTCTGTCTGACTATCTTCACTCAGTATGACAGTGTCTAGGGCCATCCCTGTTGCTGCAAATGACATTATTTCATTCATTTTAATGGGCAGCTCTGGTTTTAAGGTGACACTGCCGTGATTACCAAACTTTTGTTTCAAAAATCTGTTAGGAATTTATGTCCATGAGTGACAGCACTTCATTCAACCCAAAGCCTAGAAACTGATCTTATTAGTGCAAAGCCATGAGCTATAAATCAATTGGTGTCATCACTAGTAACGGGAGAGTTATTGGCGGTGGAAAATCTAGGGAACAGCTGTGTCACGAAGGCCTCGGTGCAGACGTCTGAGCACAGCTGATGGTGAGGCGCTTGGCCTCCATTCCCCCGTGCCATATTGCTGTGCCAGGGAGCCAGAGAACCCCAGGTGCCAACCTGCCTGCCGCTTCCAGAAGGGTGTGCTGACTGTTGCCCGCATTTCACAAGGAAGAGTCAGTCACGATCGTCACATTCAGCCAAACCTCCAAACGCCCCATCTGTCCCCATGGCATCAATTACAGGAGCCCAGCTACTGAAACCTCCAGACTCCAAGAAAAGACTCCCTTGCCACGCGATGCTGAAGCCGCGACCTGTGCCGTGTGGCTGGCAGGTCAGGAAGACAAAATTGGCCCTTATGATGTAATGATACTTAGCATTCTTATAGCTGAAAGGTTTTTAATTTTATAGATGATGGAAGACTCCAGTAAGTGAAAGGTCAGGTGATTTATTCAAAGGACCCCAACTGAAATCCTTATGTAGGTGATATTAGATCAAGGCAAGGCACTCCTGTGGTGGGCTGGCTGTGACCATTGCCCTCCCAAGGGGCCCCCCCGCTTCCCATCGCTTCAAAGCTGGACCCCACCCTTCCTGATAATACCATTTTTCTTTCTTCATATGGAATTTTTTCCCTTATGAAATCCCTCTCAGCCAAGGTTTTTTTGTTTGTTTGTTTTTAGTCAAAACAGAGAGAAAGAAGGAACAAAAGGATTTGGCCAGAGGTTGGGAGGGCAAGAATGGTGGACAAGGCCTTTCAGATCATTCTGATTGAAATCTGAGCCCTCTGAGCCTTTGAAGGGCTTTGTAAAATGATTTTATCTTACCTAAGAACACCCGGAGAAGAACAGCAATCAAATTGATGAGTTTTCTACTTAAACAGAAAGCTGCTTATGATAGAATGACAAAAACCTGCCACATTTAGCCTGCGTGTCCTGGAAAGCATGTGTGATTTTCTAAGTGTGGCCAAGAGAGGAGCCTCCTATGAGAGCCTGCGACCTGTAGGAGACACGATGAGTCATCGCTCGTGTTTCTGAGAAGCCAACATTTAGGGTCCCAGCCAACATCAAGAACATAGAAACAAAAGCTGCATTTGAATCCTTGTGCTTAAAGCTAATGTGCTTAGTTGCTCAGTCATGTCCGACTCTGCCACCCCATGGACTATAGCCCACCAAGTTCTTCTGTCCATGAAATTCTCCAGGCAAGAATACTGGAGTGGGTTGCCATTCCCTTCTCCAGAGGATCTTCCTGATCCAGGGATCGAACCCATGTCTCCTCCATTGCAGGCAGATTCTTTAGTGTCTGAATCACTAGGGAAGCTGTAAGCAGCCGTCTCACTTCTTTCTGGAAGCACTCATAAAGCCAATGGCAGCAGTGGGGCCCCTGGCTATGAAGTGCCCTCATCCACAGCATTCATTTAGTGCGTGGAAAACAGTTCCTCCACTTCTTACACGTTCTTCTTAGGGAAGAAAGAACCTCACAGCTTGGGCCATGGTAACACCTCCAGGACTTATCAAATGACAAGCTGACAGGCTATCAGATGATGAATTCATTTGGTGTGCAGTTGCCTCGTTGTCTGATTTGGATTCCAACTTCCTAAGAAAATTATCTCGACTTGTGTGGTGCCAGGAACCTGTTTGTTCAGACACGTCAGGCTTTCTGTCTCTGCCAGTTTTCACAAAACAGGCTGGCTCTGCCGGGTTGGGTACGGGCGTTTCACAGAGGGAGGAGTCCCAGAAAGCTGCCTGCCAGTCTGTCCGTGGGAGAGCATTCGGCTCCACGTCAGTCACGCAGGAGAACAAAGCGTCAGGGCGCTGTGATACTCCCAGGCCAGCAGAAACGAGAGGGTGGCTTGGACCTCCTGCTGCTTAGAGCTAAGGCCACGTGTGTGCTGGTGGGGGTGCTGGGAGGAGAGGAGGACGTTGCTCTCTGGATCCTGTGCTCACATTACTTTTGGTGCCAAGAGCTCTTATAACAGAGATACATGTGGCTCAGCCTAGGTTTTCAGATGCTCCAAGCCCAGGTTCTGAAGAGCCCCGGAGATGCGGTCAGTCACACGCGTGATGTTTAACTGTACTTTTCTTAGGCTTTCTCACGGATTAGCATCACACACCATCACCCTGAGAAACGATGTGAAGAATGTTATTATCACAATAAAAAGCCAAATTCTAGGTTTTCCACATTAAAAAAAAAAAGACTCGAGGAAAAATCGGTTTGAACACTGAGATAACTGGGTTTCATTTTAGTGCCTCTGCCATCTTATATTCTGTAGCTGCCACAGTGGTGACAACAGTTTTATCTTCCTGCTGACTTGAAGGTCACCACCAGAGTGATGCCTTCCTGACAGCACGTGTCTATGGCGTTGCCGGGCAATCTGGGTGACATCCCATCATCCAATTGCCTTTATAATGATCTGACCTGGAACCAACACTCTAGAAATCACCTGAGAGGAAAACAAAGGGCCAATCAGCAGGCAGCCTTCAGTGAGTCAGTGCAGTGAGATGCAAAGATGAGAAGTCTCATGTGTTCCTAAACAGGCCCTAATAGTACATTACTTCAGCATCTCAGGTCAATGTTGTCACTCCTGTGATACAGTCAGAAAATACATGTGTGACTTATCCACATACACTGTTGGGAGAGTCTGTGACTCAGCTCCATCTCAGGTTTAAAGAATACATTTACACACTACAGATAAAAACAGCACTGATGGCGGCATCCATATGGGGAATTCGAGGCTACTGCCACCCTGGGGATAACTCAAAAGGCTAGTAAACACCAAGATGCCTTGGCTTATTACCAGAATTCTTTCATGAAAACAAAATGCATTTGAAAAACATGATCTGTCGGTGCCAAGGTCTATAAAAAAAGAGGGCAAGAGAAAAATGACCAAACTCCTCTACTTGAGTGTGGGATGGATAATGATGCAGAGAATATCAGGTTGCCATGGAGATGTTCTCTGGCTCGTTGGCTTTGAGGCTGCACCCCATCAGAAGCCAACACACTCTCTCTCTTCTAAACTCGAAGTGTGAATGCACGGGGGACTCATTTCTCTTCTACCATGTACCTACAACAACAAGGTGGGAAAGATCAAAGAGGTCTACGGCGGAGCCCACGCTGAAAATGTTCCAGCTGCCAACTTGCACACATGCAGCGACTGCAGCCCGGGACAGCTCAGAAAGCAATTAAATGCCTGGAAGCGAAGTGCGAACAAGAAGTGGTATCGGAGATCAGGAAAGCCATAGCTGAGCGTGAACCAAAGTTACCAAGGGGCCCTTTTGTTGTTGTTCAGCCACTAAGTCATGTCCAGCTCTTTGTGACCCCATGGACTGCAGCCCGCCAGGCTTGCCCGTCCTTCCCCATCTCCCAGAGTGTGCTCACACTCGTGTCTGTTGAGTCAGTCATGCCATCCAACCATCTCATCCTCTGTTGCGGCCTTCTCCTCCTGCCTTCAATCTTTCCCAGCAAAAAAGGCCTTAGGGCCTGAGAATTTGAGAGACAAGCAACATCTGGCTCACTGTAAGCATTTAGTGAAGGTGCAGAGAGGAGGGTGTTCTAGGGAGGAGGGAAGGGATGAGCAGGGCTTCTAAAACAGTGCTGAAACGTTGACCAGCCAGTGAGGACACCACTCACTGTAGTTGAGGGACTTGGTCAGTAAGTAATGCAGTGAAGAGGGTAGGCAAGCTTATTAAGGACCAGGACTGAGATTCAGTTTCAGAGGCTCTGGAGTTTGATTTTAGATCTGTGAGTAGGGTGGTGATATATAATGAAAGCCATGTTTTACAAACATTGCTCAAGAGTTAAAGCTCAGGAGAGATGGGACAGGAGTGAAACTTGAGGCCAGGAAAGGTAATGAAAGCCTGGACCTGGGTGGATGTGGTCCTTGAGGAAAGAAGGGGATATTGACAAGGAAGCATTCATAACATGTGATAACAGCAGAGAGGAAATGGATGGAGGTACAGGAGCTCCTTTCCTGAACAGGTAGGCTGCAAGACCCCATCTGAACTTAGGAGTCAGACCTGGCTTCTAGCTAGCGGTAGATCTGGTCTTCTGTTCTGGGGCATTCAGCAAAAAGACAAAAAGTATTGCAGCGGATTTTAAGATGTGAGCCTACTCTGTATGGTGCAATTATGGTGGCTATGTGGCATCATACAGTTTTCAGAACCCACAGGATGTGCCGCACCAAGAGTGCATGCAAATGTGAACTACAGACTTCAGCTGATAATGACGCGTTAGTTCAGGGTTTTTAATCTGACTGTGCCGGCATGCGGGATCTTTTCGTGCAGCATGTAAACTCTTGGTTACGGCATGTGGAATCTCCTTCACCGACCAGGGATCAAACCAGGGCCCCCTGCAGTGGGAGCTTTGGGTCTTAGCCCCTGGACCATCAAGGAGGTCACTCCGTTTAAGTTTATCAATTGTAACAAATGGGCTGCTCAATTGAGGGGGGTTAGTAGTAAGGGAGGCTGTGCACGTGTACCAAGTCGTTTATAGGGACTCTGTATTTTCCACTTCATTTTGCTCTGAGCCTGAAACTGCTCAGAAAACTTGGCAGTCTATTAAAAAACAAGAACAAAAATAATGTAAATTGCCAGAGTTGGCATCAAAGACCCAACAGATAGCCAGTATGTGTTCAAAGGTCAGTCTGTGGACAATGAAGAATAAACCACCATGAAAAGCAACCAAAACGTCATTCAAAGGAATAAACATAGAGGAAATAAATTGGAGAAAGAAGAGGTGGTCGAAGCTGGGACCTCCTTTAAAGAAGCCCACAGGCTTCACCCACCAGTGCAGATCCGTCAGGATGAAAGGAAGGGCTCAGGCCTGTGTGGCAGGGGAAACATGAAGGGATCGTGACCCAGAGACGGGAGTTTCATCATACATAAGGGGGGCCCTGCAGCCACGTTCCTGTTCCCTTGTTGGGAAAGTTGAATATTCCCAGTGTTACCACAAGTGCTGACGATAGTTTATGGGGAAGAAGAGACAGAAAACCAAGGTCTTTCTCTTGCTTCTGTGATTTGTGACCCAAGATTAAGTATTTGCTTTGATCCTGGTTTGTCCCTTTGTTTGATTGATTAAACCATTCAAATGAGGGTCACAGTTTTGGATGGTAATGTCATTGACATGATCTGTGTGATTTTTTTAAGCATTTTGACCCCTTAGAACAAAAGGATGCTCTGGCTACCTAATACTGTAGTATGGAAGAAGACCCATTAGAATCTGAAAGAAGGCAGTTCAAAATAAGTATTTTAAATAGACTCTACAGTGTATGGTTAATATCACTACTAACATCTTATCTCTCATTCAGGGCGTGGTGCCTTATGTTGAGTATTCATGAATAGATCAAGTTTATTGATTACATAAAGACCCATGATACACAAAAAGTTTATACTGATGGTACTTAAACTATGTAGACTTTTAAAAATCCACCTGACGAAGTACTTAAAGGTGCTGTCTGATGAGTGGTTTAGTGTAACTTGGGGTCATTTCACAGTCTCAGATTCGTCTCTGGATGAATTACCTTCATCTTGCAGCAGAGTCAGGTTATTGCTTTAATAATGCCCATGCCTGGGGTTAAATGTTTACCAGCCAGCTAATCAGAACTCAAGAGAATACAAGCCATGCTTGCATTGTGACAAGGTAGACATCATTTTGCAATTAGCTCCATTACAACTGGAATGTAATCATTCCAGTATCACCTCCTTTCATTTCTCACTGCAAGCTTTAAAATAATTATAGAGACACATACAACTTTGGGTACCAGTTATGCAAACAAACAACACCGATTTTCATCAGGCTAGACAAATACACACACCTGTGTACATCTATACAATTATTATACCTTTGCCATCTTTATATCAAAAGTGGATTGTTTTATGTAAATGCCATGTGAAGTAAGATTTTGAATTTTCTTAACCATGAGATAAAAAAATCTGACTTACAAATTGGGCACTGGGGATCCATGTTAAAAAATCACTGTAAATGTATATATTTATCTACATATATTGAGCATATTTTGAATTGCTAACTTAAGAGCAATATAATGGTGGTCTTTTACATATAGGCAGGAGTTTGGAAATGCAAAAAAAAAAAAAATACTTGATTCCATCTTAAGCAGAGTCTTGAAATTTTGGTTCAAGTTTGAGCAAAGGAAGGAATATTCGCTGGAGATCTTCCACTTGCACCGTAATGATGTTTCATGTCACTCTCTTCTCGTAGGCCACGCAGTGCAGATTATTTTATGCAAGAAGCTAAGCGAATGAAGCATAAAGCAGATGCGATGGTAAGACCTTTTCTCTCCAGATCTGTTCCTCCAAATTATGTTTGTACCGCAGCTTCATCGCTGGGGCAGCATAGCCGGGGTAATTATAAAATCTATTACAAGGATGGCTGGGTCTGTTAAATGCAGAAGTGTTTATATAATCCAGTGCTCATGGCCCAATAAATTATGACCTCAACTAATAATGTCTGACTTGGAGGAAGCCCTGGATAAACAAATATTTCAATTTAGTCCTAAAGTTTGAATGGGAACCAGAGGCAATGGAGTCAGTGGGTGGTAGTTTTTTTTTTTCCTTAAAAAAAAAAAGGTTTGCATTTTTCTCCCTTGTTAGCCTGGCCAATACTTGGCTTGGTCCCAGGATCAAATCCCTTTTCAAAAAGACTTTTGTTCTTCATGTGTACCCGCCAAAATAAATACTTCCTCTGAATCTGGGCAACCAAGAAACTATTACACACACATAAGACGTAAAGTTACTATGATTTGATGTTTTCAAAGAGTAAGTTTTCTTATTTGATAAAGCTTAACGCCTTCAGGCAAGAGATAGAAAACTTCTGATTTTTTTCTGTAAGAGATCATATGGTTGTCCCATCTGAAAATCTCATCCTAAAGGACTCCTTCTTCCCTGGTCATTTCAGTTCTGCTCCCCTCCAGCATTCATAACTGAAATCAGGGCACTAAAGATGAGTAAGGCATCTCAAATGACCTTCAGTTCCGTTCAGTCGCTCAGTCATGTCTGATTCTGTGACCCGATGGACTGTAACACGCCAGGCCTCCCTGTCCATCACCAACTCCTGGAGTTTACCCAAACTCATGTCCATTGAGTTGGTGATGCCATCCAGCCATCTCATCCTCTGTCATCCCCTTCTCCTCCTGCCCTCAATCTTTCCCAGCATCAGGCTCTTTTCCAATGAGTCAGTTCTTCACATCAGGTGGCCAAAGTATTGTAGTTTCAGCTTCAGCATCAGTCCTTCCAATGAACACCCAGGACTGATCTCTTTTAGGATGGACTGGTTGGATCTCCTTGCAGTCCAAGGGACTCTCAAATGACCTTCAGAGTATTATTCTTCCAGGGTTGCAGATGCATAAACTGTAACCTCACCCTCCCCAATGCTACTAAGGTTGCCCACCAAGCTTGTATTAGTATGAAGCTCCCTGCCTGGGTCCACTGGTATACAGGGGAAATAATCACAGTGTATCAGAAAATACAGAAGGGAAGTAGGAGGTAGAGTTTTTATCCTCACAAGCCCACAGTCTGATGGAGCATGGGTCCCCAACCCCTGTGCCACAGACCACTACCGGTCTGTGATTAGTTTGGAACCAGACTGCATAGCAGGAGGTGAGTAGCAGGCAAGCAGAGCTTCATCTGTGTTTCAGCTGCTCCCCATCGCTCACTTTAGTGCCTGAGCTCTGTCTCCTGCAGACCAGCAGCAACATTCTGTTCTCTTAGGAGTGTGAGCCCTACTGTGAACTGCAAGTTCAAGGGATTAGGCTGTGCACTCCTTATGAGAATCATCCCAAAACCATGCCCGACCCCAGTCTGGAAAAATTGCCTTCCACAAAACTGGTCCCTGGTGCCAAAACGTTTGGGGACCTCTGTGATGGAGAGGTCGGGTTGCCAGTAGAAGCCAGTGCCTGGTCACGTTGAATTTTAAAGCAAGAAGTTTCCTGCCTGAATCATCCAAGGTTTACCAGGATTCTTCATTCCACGTCACCTTGCCCAGCCTGGCCTTTCCCAGTGACACTGTGCTGCAACCACGCTGGCTCCTGCCGCCTCTAAGCACACCTGCCTTGTGCCAGCCAGTGGGCTTTGCACCTGCAGAGGGCACACTCACAGTATCTCAGATACACACTCTCACTGTCGTGTGTACTCACATCTTCAATGTCCTCCCCAAATTCCACCGGATCATACTTTCCCTTCCTGGCTCACCTTCTGGGTCCCTTCAGGTCTCCTCCTGGAGGCCACCGAGCCTCCCTGTAGCCCTGTCACTTGCTCCTTCCTGCCCTCCCTTTGGCATTGGACTCCTTTGCATTTCACTAGTTAATCATGGATTCCCTTCCACTTTGAGCTATCTCATGAGTGCACATTTTTTTTTCTCTCTAAATACATGTTCCTAGAAGGAGCTTTTGTGTGTCAAGTGCAAATCACACAGAATCAGTACTTCAGGAAATACTTGTTGAAAGAAATGACTTCCTTAATCTAAAAGCACTGCCAAGAAATACTCCTCTTAGGGTTAAAGCTGTTTAAATTTTTGATTTGCTAACACAGGAGAGTTTCACCTTACATTTCCATTTCCTAAGGTGTCATGAATAATGAGAGGGGTTGTTTTTTTTTTTAGAGGCAAGACTTAGATCAGTAGTTAAGACTCTCTGTAATTCTGTTTTGTTTCATGAGTGAATGTTTGAAAACCTGGGAGATTATCCAATCCCAATTTAGAATGTGCTATCCATCAAGAGTAAGAATGTATGGAACCACAAATCAGATGTGTACACTTAGATTTATGAGAACTAAGAATGTAAAGCTGATATAGGGAAAGATTAACATAAGTTTAAACGGTCTACAGTCCTCCACAAGAGCTTCCCCTGTGGCTCAGATGGTAAAGAACCCACCTGTAATACAGGAGACAGGTTCAACTCCTGGGTCAGGAAGATCCCCTGGAGAAGGGATTGGCTACCCACTCCGGTATCCTTGCCTGGAGAATCCCATGGACAGAGGAGCCTGGCGGGCTGCAGTCCATGGGGTCACAAAAGAGTTGGACAGGACTTAGCAACTAAACAACAGCAACAAATCCTCCCAAATCAGTTCTATTGATGCTCAGCATTGTATCCAAGCTGATGCCATTCCTTGAGCTGTGGCTCCCCTCCCTGAGTTTCCTCTTCCTTAGGCCGAGGTCCTATTCATGAAACAACTGAAAAATACATGACTACACGGAGGCATGGAGATGTATTGGTTTGGCCACAAAGTTTGCTTTGGGCTGTTTTTTTTTTTTTCTTTATGTACAGTATTATAGAAAAACCCAAGTGCACTGTTTGGCCATCCTAATAGGTGTCACAAACAGTGTAAAAGATAATAGAACCAAGGCCTTAAGTTGTCCAAGTGGGAGTATACCATAAAAATGTGAAAACTCTTACATAGAGGCAGACCCATCAGCTTACACATATATCAATATTTAGCACAACAGCAAGGACCAAGGAGTGAAGTTGATTTGACCATTGGGAGTTAAGAAAGAGGACGAGAGAAATCAGAGCAGCTATGAAGTTCTGTGCAATTCTGATTGTGATATGGATTTGGCGTAACTGCTTAACCATTCACACACTTGCCCTAAACTAGCAGGAATCTGTGAAAATAACTAGAGAAGGAATTACCCTATTTCCACCTTTTCTGGGTTCCACTTGCAAGAGTTTGGAACTTTAAAGTCGAGTTTCTCAAATAAAGTATGTAGATTTCGTGACAACGCTGTTTGAAAAACTCTTGTTGAGGAAGACACTGTGTCCACTCTCTTGATCAGGTGGAAAAGTTTGGAAAGGCTCTAACTATGCAGAAGCGGCCTTGTCGTTCATTGAGTGTGGAAATGCCATGGAACAGGGCCCCATGGAGTCCAAGTCTCCTTACACCATGTATTCAGAGACGGTTGAGCTCATCAGGTAAGCACTGCGTTTTCTTGCAAGAGGGTGGGGCAGGCAGCTGGAGGGAAGAATATATATGTATAAGAACCGCAAGCACAGAAAAGATCACACCGTCTGGGTCAAAACAGTGAGCAGGCCTGCCACTGCAACATCAAGCAGGTGACTGGAGGGTATTCGAAAATGGCCTTGCGATGCTGTCGGATTCCATGCACTGGGCTTACTGTGAGGTGATGCGGTGTATGAGAATGACAATGCAAGAGAAGCCGCAAGGAGGCTTCCTGAGAGCTTTTGTAATGGCAGGGGGGTACATAGTAAGAGAGCGCTGGACCTGAGCATGAGGAAACGTCTTGCCTTTAGAGCAGTGGACAAAATATGAGGACGATAAATTCTACCTTGAACCATACCCTGAAAGAGAGTATTCGGGAAAGAAAGGAGAGAGGAGAATTCATCAGGAAACAATCATGCAGTCTAAATCTGTGGATGTGGCTGCCCTCGGGTATCTTTATGACGTCAGTTAAACCTGAACTGTGGGCTTCCCTGGTGGCTCAACAGTAAGGAACCTGCCTGCAATGCAGGAAACGCAGTTTTGATCCCTGGGTCGAGAAGGACCTCTGGAGAAGGGAATGGCAACATACTGCAGTATTCTTGCCTGGAGAATCCCACGGACAGAGGAGCCTGGGGGGCTCCCGTCCATGGGGTCGCAAAGAGTTGGACACGATGGAATGATCAACACTTTCACTTTCAAACCTGAAATGTACAATGTAGAACTGTCTGTGCTATAAATGTATTGCTTTAAATAAATATCTATTATAATTATTCTTGAGGGACAAAAACGATCACACTGTCAGCTACCAAGAGCCAGTGTTCATCCCCCAAATAAGATGAACGAGCTTACAATGTGTTTCGGCATCACCTGCTTCCTTTGATTCTGTATGAGTGAGGGTTGGGAGGGCGGCTTCTCCAACCCCAATGGCAGGAAGGAAGCTTTGTCTGAGGGAGACGTGAGTTGCCAACTTCGCCTGCTGGGAAGTGGCAGAATTTGAACTTTTCACCTCTGTGCTGCGGTTTTATTATCTGATTCAATATTATTTAGATTTGTATAATTCAGATTCTAACTCCAGTCAACAAATGATTCGGGAGTATTTAATAACAGGAAAGAAGGTGCAAGGGGATTTTAGGAAAGGAAACCCATCCTATAATGCTCTGTCTGAAAAGGTACTGGCCTTGCTCTGGTCTGAGGCTTGGACCTGAGCACCATCCCCCAGCCTGAGTTAGGGCCACGGTGTGAACAGACGCAGGCTCTGTGCCAGGGGCACAGCAGGGCCACAGGCGGGAGACGCCTGTCTTCCACGATGGCTGCATGGAAAGGCACATCCTTCATGTCGCAAATGAACCATTAACGGAATTTCACCCATTCATCGTTCTGAGAGAGCCGTTGTCATGGTTTATGTCTTTAGCTGGTTCAGCCGCTTGGAATAACGTCTAATATGCATTATATGAAATAACCCTTCCCAAAATTAACTTTAAGAGATTTTTCTAATTCTGGGATTCTAGGCCACCTGGAGTAGCTGTGTTTTACCATGCCTCACTATTCCAGATGGACAATTTCTTTCTTACTTGTGGCTGGGCTGGGTATTCGTCACTGGGCACGGGCTTTCTCTCATGTGGAAAGCAGGGCCTGCCCTTCGTTATGGGGTGTGGGGCCTCTCATCACGGTGGCTTCTCTTATCTCAGAGCACAGGCTTAGTTGCTCTGCTACATGTGGGCTCCTCCCAGACCAGGGCTGGAACCCATGTCCCCTGTATTGGCAAGTGCATTCTTAAGCACTGGATCTCCAGGGAAGCCCTAGAAGACTTCTAATCATCCTAAATTTAATCTTCTTGGTTTGCATTGACCCAAGTCAACAGTGTTTTCCATCACTCTCCTTTGGGATTCAGGAAAGGATGACACCTTTGAAATTGTCATCCCAACATCAAGAACACATCATCTGCAAAACGCACTTTTCAAGAATGTTTCAGAAGTCAACGCTGTCCAGCCCTTTTTCTTATTAAAATATTTCTACTACACCAGTGCATTGGTGGTTCCTTCATACTGTTTTCTTATTTGGTACAGTATTTTGGACTGTGAAGAAAAGAAATTGCCATAGTAAAAAAAAAGAAAACTTAAAATTACTTTAAGAGCTCTTGTTGCTATTGTTCAATTGCTAAGTTTTGTCCGACTGTTTGAAACCCCATGGACTGCAGCGTGGCAGGCTCCCTCGCCCTCCACCGTCTCCAGGAGTTTGCTTAAATGCACGTCCATGATCTTAGTTTCTCATGGTTCATCCTCTGAATAAGGCACAGACGTGGATGCCCACAGGCAGGCAGGGGAGAAAGTGGGAGGAAGCAGACAGGCACGAGGCTGTAAGGTGTCCCAGGATGCGAGTGCCTTGAGCACGGGGGTTCGGGTGGGGGCAGGGGGTCGCGGATCTGTTCATTTTGTGTTCATAGCCCCTGGAGGAGCTCCTACCACATAGTACATACTCAGTCAATAGTACAGATCAGCGGGTCACAGGGCTTGTGGTGACCTGGAGTGTACATGGTCTGCTTAAGGCATTCACACTTTGAGAACAAACAAACCAACCCAAGCAGCAGTAACTGCCTGTTTCCATCAGATACAACTGGAGGTGCTGACATGCACACCTACTCTGCACCAGGGATGGGACTTTACATAGGGTGGAAAATACAGTCCATTTTTTAGATAATTGAGTAGAGTCCCTTAAGCTGCTCTGAAAACTAAAATAAGAGCTCTTCTTATCTGAGTTAGAAGATAACATTAATTTACTGCTTGAAACTGCATGTTGCCCACCAGGTTTGAGACTCCCTTTCCCCACTGAGAGACTCTGGGGAGCCAGGAGCACTTTTTGGGGGGTGGGGGGTGGGGTCCTGCCTCAGATGCCCAGCTAAGGATGGGAGAGAACTTTCTCCACCAAGAGAAAGTGTCTGGGGCACACTGGCAAGTGGAACCCCACATCCTCAAATCAAAAACTGCACCATGTAGACACCCTTGGAGGTCCAGTGGTTAAGACTCCGTGCTTTCATTTCAGTGGGGCATGGGTTCAATCCCTTTTCAGGAAACTAAGATCCCACATGCCAAAATTTTAGGAAAAAATTAATAGCACAAAGGCTCTGAAAATTAAATTGTAATTGGAACCACATCCCACAGAAGTGTGCTAGGACTTGCCTGCTAAACCTAAACAGGATGACTTCCTTTTAAAAGAAAATATTTAAACAAGACCCGGGATCTTCTAACATAATAGCCAAAATGTCTAACATACAGTAGAAATTCACTTATCATACCAAGAAACAAGAAAATCACAGCCAAGATGGGAAAAGACAACTGGTTGACACCAGTAACCAGGACGAATCGGGTGTTAGAATTATCTGACAAGGATTTTAAAGCAACTATCAGAAAAGTGCTTCAACAAGCAATTACAAATTCTCTTGAAACAAACAAAAAAAAAAATTGAAGTCTCAACAAAGAAGAAGTTATTTTGGAAAAGAACCAAATGGAAATTATGGAACTGAGAAATGTAATGGAAATATAAACCTCACTGGAGGGGGCACAGTAGTAGAGAAGCGATGACGGAGGATAGAATCAGTGAACTTGAGACCAAGAAATAGCATCTACCCCCAACCTAAGCAACCAAGAAACCAGACTGAAAAAGAAGTGGAGAGCTTCAAGCACAATGACAACAGGCCCTCCAGGTCGTCCTTGGGGTCCCCAAAGAAGGAGAGAATGGAGCTGAAAGACATGGTAAAGAGGTAAAGGCTGGGGCTTCCGTGGTGAAGAATCCCCCCGCTGGTGCAGGAGACATGGCTTCAGTCTCTGGTGCAGGAAGATCCCACGTGCTTCAGAGAAACCGAGCCCAGGAGCCCCAGCTGCTGAACCCGGATGCTCTGGAGCCCGTGCTCCCCAGCAGGAGAAGCCCTCCCACTCCAGCTGGAGAGTAGCCCCGCTCACCACAGCTCGAGAAAAGCCCGCGCAGCAGGTGAACCGGCACAGCCAAAATCAGCAAATAAACAAACCTATATTTTTTAAAAGAAGTAATGACTTAAACTTGCCAAATTTGGCAAAAGACATAACCCTACAGGTTCAGGAAGCAGAGAAAATTCCAAACAGCCTAAAGCCAAAGCACTGCATGTCAATACACCATCAAAACTACATTTCTGAAAACTGAAAACAAACAGAAAGTCCTGAAAGCAATGAGAGAAGAATGGCACACCACCCACAGGGGACGCCAGTCCAGGCACAGCGGCGTGTGGTCCAGCGCCGTGGAAGCTGGAAGCGGCATGCCGTGTCTCCAGGGCTGAAGCAAGAAAACCCGTGCACTTAGATTCAGGGAGGCCTCGTTCTTCAGGAATAAAGAGGAAATAAAAATATTCTCAGACTAAGGAAGATGAAAAGCTTGTATCTAACAGACCTACCTTTAAAGGTTGGCTAAAGGAAGTTTCTCAAACAGAAAGGAAGCGGCAAAAGAAGGAATCTTGGACCAATAGGAGGAAAGGAAAAGCGACATAAGCGAAGGACTCTGGGCACGTGCAATAAACCCTCCTCCTCGTGAGCTGTGTAAACCAGAGTGCTCAGTGATTGAAACAGAAAATACACCACCATCTGATGATCAATGCACACTGTTAGTTGCTCCATCATGCCCAACTCTTTGTGACCCCGTAGACTGTAGCCCACCAGGATCCTCTGTCCATGGATTTCCCAGGCAAAAACGCTGACGTGGGCTGCCATTCCCTTCTCCAGGGGATATTCCCGGCCCAGGGGTTGAACCCGGCAGGTCTCCCACATTGTAGGCAGATTCTTTACCGCCTGAGCTACCAGGGAAGCCTGTCTGATGCTCAAGGCAATGTTATTTAAAGGCATAAACATGGAAGTAAGGTTTCCACTCTTCATGCAGAGTAGAAAATATTGATACCAATAAACTGTGAGAAATAACCCTATGAAAACTAAACAAAGGGAATACACTCGAAAAGGGAGGGAGGTTCAAGAGGGAGGGAATGTAAGTATACCTATGGCTGATTTATGCTGATGTATGGCAGAAACCTCCACTAGCTTTGTTCGTAGTGATGCTTTCTAAGGCCCACTTGACTTCACATTCCAAGATGTCTGGCTCTAGATTAGTCAACACATCATCATGATTATCTGGGTCATGAACATCTTTTTTGTACAGTTCTTCCATGTATTCTTGCCACCTCTTCTTAATATCTTCTGCTTCTGTTAGGTCCAGACCATTTCTGTCCTTTATCGAGCCCATCCTTGCATGAAATGTTCTCTTGGTATCTCTAATTTTCTTGAAGAGATCTCTAGTCTTTCCCATTCTGTTCTTTTCCTCTATTTCTTTACATTGATTGCTGAAGAAGGCTTTCTTATCTCTTCTTGCTATTCTTTGGAACTCTGCATTCAGATGCTTATATCTTTCCTTTTCTCCTTTGCTTTTTGCTTCTCTTCTTTTCACAGCTATTTGTAAGGCCTCCCCAGACAGCCATTTTGCCTTTTTGCATTTCTTTTCCATGGGGATGGTCTTGATCCCTTATGGCAGAAACCAAACCAATATGGTAAAGCAATTATCTTCTAATTAAAAATAAATAGATTTTTACACACTTGCCCTCTGCGATGGCCCACACTATCTGTGGAGTGTGCTTTTCTCTGAATCTGAATACATCCATTTCTTACCTATCAAAAAATAAATAAACTTTTTAAAAGTACTGCAAATCTGCATGTGTCGGAGACAATGTAATAACAGTACCATTTCCTGAGCAATTTGCAACAAGCCAGCCCCCTATGCTAAGAGCTTTACAGACACTGTCTCACTTAATCTCTACAGCAATGCTACGCGATCAGCAGTAATGTACTCATCTTACTTTATAAATAAGGGAAAGGAGGCTTAAAGATGTTAATTTGTGTAAGCTCCCATGACTAATAAGTGACTAACCTGGGATTTGAACCCAGGACTCCCTGACCATTCCCCAGCCTGCCTCAGGTCTCTCCAAGGATCTGCAAGTAACCTGGTGTATTACTGGAGAAAGGAATGACCGTGGACTGGGTTCAGAGAAATAAGTGAGATTGAGTAAAGTTCATAAAATCTACTAGTCATGCATCCAGGACAGCTATACTGCTGTCAAAATAAGAGTTTTGTAACAATTTAAAAAAAAAAAAAGGTAAACCCAAGTATTCATCTGAAGACAAAGAGTAAACATTTTTCTGGAGATTGGTCCGAAAGGGTTGAACTTTAGCAACATCTTCTCAGCCACTCAGCCATTGATCAGAATTTGTAAAAATGGATGCATCACCATATACGTGGCTAATGCTTGATTGGATAACACTCTTGACCATCTGTAGAATTTGGACTTGTATTGTTAAAAAGCAGAAGGCAGCTAGATGGTCATCAAAGTCATTTTGTTCTAGTTGTGACAATAATGTCATAGTTGGGGAAATGGGGCGACCTCAGCTGGCTTTCAAGAAAGAGCTGTCAGGGCTTCCGGGTGGCTCAGTGGTAGAGAACACGCCTGCCAATGCAGGAGACGTGGCTTCAGTCCCTGGGTCCGGAAGATCCCGTGGAGAAGGAAACGGCAACCCACTGCAGCATTCTTGCCCAGGAAGTCACAGGGACAGAGGAGCCTGGCGGGCTGCAGTTCATAGGGTCACAGAGTCGGACGTGCCTCAGTGACTAAATAGCAATAAAATCAGCAGGCACCGTGAAGAACTAAGAGAACTACCATCCTAGAAGATGTTCGATGGTTTAGTAAGAAAGCTTTATTTCTTTGTTGTCCTTTCCTTTTTTTTCTTTTTCAAGGTATGCCATGAGACTAAAAACCCACTCAGGCCCCAATGCCACACCAGAGGATAAACAGCTGGCTGCATTATGGTAAGTGCATCATACCAGCTTAAAATAGCCTCCCCAGCTTTGTACATCTGCGCTGGCGAAGCTGGTGCCAAAATGCGTGATGTGTTCACAATACTTCTAACACACCCAACTGAAGGCATTTCTCAAGGTGGCCATGGAGAGCCTGCACCCTGCTGCCCTACGCCCGAGGTGAATTCATAACTAAACGTGAGCAGGTCCACGACACAAGGACTCGTTTTCCTGTGTGTGTGTGTGTGTGTGTGTGTTCTAAAATCAGGTAAGTTTGTGTTATAATCATCTGAATGTGAATTGTGCCCAATGTAATCTCTCATATTTAACATTTTGGATGTGCTGGTGCCAAAATGCGTGATGTGTTCACAATACTTCTAACACACCCAACTGAAGGCATTTCTCAAGGTGGCCATGGAGAGCCTGCACCCTGCTGCCCTACGCCCGAGGTGAATTCATAACTAAACGTGAGCAGGTCCACGACACAAGGACTCGTTTTCCTGTGTGTGTGTGTGTGTGTGTGTGTGTTCTAAAATCAGGTAAGTTTGTGTTATAATCATCTGAATGTGAATTGTGCCCAATGTAATCTCTCATATTTAACATTTTGGATGCAATCAGAATGATTCATCTGTCTCTTTACGTGTGGGATTAGTAGGGCTGAGTCAAAACAGTGTGTTCAGGTTCTCAACACATTAAACTGAGGAGCCGTTCCTTCCACTTTGATAATCAAAGACTTTATAAATGTTAATCAACATGTAACAGGTTTTTTCTATAATAACAGAAATGATAATGATTATGTGATTATAATAACAATAATTTTCCCCATGACATTTCCTCAGGACACCTCACTGTTAGCGCCTGCTGTGATAAGGAACCAAAATGTCTCTATCTCTGACGGTTCATATTCCACCTTAGAACCTGATCTGCAAGTTGTAGAACTGAGTCTCAAAATAGTAATAATAATAATAACAATAGTGACAGACACAAAAGAGAGGGTCCCTGATAGTTTTACATCACCACTTCATGTAGAGTTTGATGTGGTGTAATCAACATGTAACAGGTTTTTTCTATAATAACAGAAATGATAATGATTATGTGATTATAATAACAATAATTTTCCCCATGACATTTCCTCAGGACACCTCACTGTTAGCGCCTGCTGTGATAAGGAACCAAAATGTCTCTGTCTCTGACGGTTCATACTCCACCTTAGAACCTGATCTGCAAGTTGTAGAACTGAGTCTCAAAATAGTAATAGTAATAATAACAATAGTGACAGACACAAAAGAGAGGGTCCCTGATAGTTTTACGTCACCACTTCATGTAGAGTTTGATGTGCTGTTACTCAGGGATATATGGTATTAATACAACACAGGGAATGAATGCAGCCAATATTTTGCAATAACTGTAAATAGAAAGCAACCTTTAAAAATTGTATTAAATTAAAAATAAATTTTAAAATTTAAATAAATACAATTTGAGACCATTAAGTTCTATTTTCCAGGTTGGTATTCTACTCTGTCAATACCATATCTGAGTTAGCAAATAATTATGAGTGAAAAGCACCAAGAAGTAGTTGATACGGCTCGGGAAATGCTTTCTGTGCTCTTTTTGAACTTTAACTTTCATGTTAGGATTAATAAATTAACTATGATTAGTTCTTATTATATAAGAGAGATTACTGGTATGTAAATAACAAATATATAAACTATAAAATAAAATAATAACTACTCCCAGTATAATTGTTAATTATTTTTAAAACACATTCCTGTCTGTTACTTTATATGAACTAATTATAGTCCAGTAAAGTAGTTTTTTTTAACTTTTCATTTTATATTGAGTATAGCCAATTAACAGTGATGTGATAGTCTTAGATGAACAGTAAAGGGAATCAACCACACATATACATGTATCCACTCTCCCTCAGTAAACTGGCTTAAAAGGGAAGATGACAAAAACAGGTAGAAGGGCTGTGCTTTGAGCAAACCCACGGCCAGAAAGAAGTTCAAGATGTCTGAGGAAAATCAGAGTAAGTAGCTCTGCCCCGAAGTTCACCGAGAAAGCAGAGCGCGCTGTGCTAGGGCTTCTCGCGCCTCTCGTGGAGAGAGACTGCCCTCTCGTGGTGGAAGAAGGAAATGGCCAGCTGCTTAGTTCCAACGGAGAAGCAATAAAGCTATTCACTTATATTCTTTATGTATACATACGCAGTTTATTGATTCATCTTTATACTCATATGGTTTATGTATACATGTTGTTTATGCATATTTACTTATATGAAGGGATGTTTTTAATGAAGTAACTGAAATTTTGAATCATATTGAACAAATAGGAAGGTCAGATACCTATATACAGAAATATTTAATATGTATATAATCATGCTGGGAACATTGAGTGCATTGGAACAACAAGACTGTTGGCACAGGGGCCACTCATTTGTCTCTTCCTGCTGCAGTTACCGATGCCTGGCTCTCCTGTACTGGAGGATGTTTCGACTCAAAAGGGATCACGCTGTCAAGTATTCAAAAGCACTAATCGACTATTTCAAGGTACTGTATGGCTAACGGGCCGAATGTTGTACCCAGCTGTCTCCCTGTCAAGGACATGTTCAATGTAGAGTCCACTGATCTGGGGCTAATACAGGAGCTGTCTAATATCTGCACTAACCCTGTTTACGACCTACTCATGGCATTCAGGGCTCAGAGAATAGCCTGAGAACCCATCTAATTTATCCCCCTGCCTTTGCCCCTAGAGAAAGAAGATCCTGTTCCCCACCCCAGCGTCCTAGGAGGTCCATCTTTATAGCTAACATAAATTCCTCGTGTTCACTCAGAGCTTCTTCCTCTTAGAAGTAGCTCCTTAGAAGTAACTCCTCTTTGCTATCTCCAGTCACTAATTTAATTTTTAATAAAGGTGTTATTTTAAATGATAAGAAATGGCCTGGTAGAACCCAGAGGCATTAGAATAGCACTGTGCACATAAAAGGATAGAATTGGAAACTGTGCTTTTTTATGGAATGAAATCATTTTCATTGGGAGAATGAAGAAAGAGGACGGGAGCAAGAAAACTCCTGATGTTCTGCTGTGAAGTGGACCTGACATAATTTATTTGAGACTTCTGGCCTCTTTGCTGTCCATTTGACTATAGAAACAAGAAATTATACCATCTCTGCCTCCACCAACTCTTTATCAGATACACAGCCGTCATTTTATATTTGTTTTTGGCTGCACTGGGTCCTGGTTACTGAGTGGATTTTTCTCTAGTTGCAGCGAGCGGGGGCTACTCTTCCTTGAGGTGCCCAGGCTTCTCATTGCGGGGGCTTCTCTTGTTGCAGAGCACAGGGTCTAGGTGCCTAGGCGTCAGTAGTTGCGGCATGCAGGCTCAGTAGTTGCGGCTCGGGGGCTCCAGCACTCAGGCTCAGAAATTGCAGTGCACAGGCTTTTAGTTGCTCCACGCCTGGACCAGGAATCTTCCCAGACCATGTCCCCCCTGCACTGGCAGGAAAATTCTTATCCACTGTACCACCAGCGAAGTCCCCACAGTCATCATTTTAGATCTTTAATCCCCAACCTCCCCTTCTTGGAGATGATTTCTGATGACCCGGCTGTGCTGGAGGTCCCGTGGGCCCTGTCCATCCAGTAGCCTGGCCGTGCGTGTAGAGTATCCAGGTGCTAAGCCAAAAAGGTAACTGTCTTAGTCCACTGACAATCGGGGGTTATAATGACAAGTACTGACACTAAGTCTCCCTTTACTTTGGGTGCCTAAGTTTAAGTCGTTTTCAAAAATTTAGAATCTAAGAGCTATTTTGGGCTCCAAAATCACCACAGATGGTGACTGCAGCCATGAAATTTAAAGACACTTGCTCCTTGGAAGAAAAGTTATGACCAACCTAGACAGCATATTAAAAAGAAGAGACATTACTTTGCCAACAAAGGTCCATCTAGTCAAGCTTATGGCTTTTCCAGTGGTCATGTATGGATGTGAGAGTTGGAGTGTAAAGAAAGCTGGGCACTGACGAATTGATGCTTTTGAACTGTAGTGTTGGAGAAGACTCTTGAAAGTCCCTGGACTGCAAGAAGGTCCAACTAGTCCTCCTAAAGGAAATCAGTCCTGAATATTCATTGGAAGGACTGATGCTGAAGCTGAAGCTCCAATACTTTGGCCACCTGATGTGAAGAACTGACTCACTGGAAAAGACCCTGATGCTGGGAAAGATTGAGGGCAGGAGGAGAAGGGGACGATAGAGGATGAGATGGTTGGATGGCATCACTGACTCAATGGACATGAGTTTGAGCAGGCTCAAAGTTGGTGATGGACAGGGAAGCCTGGCGTGCTGCAGTCCATGGGGTTGCAAAGAGTTGGACACAACTGAGTGACTGAACTGAACTGACTGAAGAGCTATTACTTAAGAGTTATTATAGTAAAGCAAAGCACTTGAATAAAGAAGGAATCTGAACTCTAAGCCACAGAACTTTAAAGAGATCCAAGTTCTTAATGTATGTGGATTGTCCGTGAAACCATACAGAATGAACAAAGAACATAACTTCAGAATCAGAACTCCCCCTCCAGAAGTTCCTGGTAGATACCCTAAATCAAAGGCTACTTCAGTGCTACTTAAAGTTCAGAGATGATGAAAACTTTAGGAAACAATGATTAGTGTTAGTTGCTCAGTCATGTCTTTCTCTGCAATGGCTTAGGCTGTAGCCCTCCAGGCTCCTCTGTCCATGGAATTTTCCAGGCAAGAATACTGCAAGTGGGTAGCCATTCCCTTCTCCAGGGGATCTTCCCAACCCAGGGATCAAACCCAGGTCTCCATTATCGCAGGCAGATTCTTTCCCGTCTGAGCCACCAGGAAACAATGATAGTTGGTTCAAAGAAATAAGTTTCATCAGTACAACTGGCCCTGAAAAACAGGACTTTGCCCCCACCTGTGTTTTTTACAGTCACGGGACCTCAGTTGTAGTGAAAGAGGCCTGAAGGCAGTGTTGCAAAATTGCCATGTGTAAGGCCATTTCTTACCATTTTGATAACGCCTCCACTAAAAACTAAAACTCAGTCACCACTTCATAAAATTCTTTTTGACCAAAAGAAGCATTTTATCTCTGGGGAACCAACTGAGGCTATTATATCTTCTTGTTTCTGGAAGGGAACATTGACATCCATATTATAAAGACCATTTTTTTCTTTAACAATCTCACAGATTTGTGTCCAAGAAAGCTTCATTGGACTCTCAGGGAGGAAATCTCTCTGTACATTTAGAAACTTTCCTTGCCACAGGCAAAATGTCTTTTAAATGCCTGATGCAAACAACTGGCTCAGGCAACAAATCCTAAATCAGGATATTTAAATAAATCAGAATTTTTGAATTCAGTCTCTGTTAAGGAAATACATTTAATCTATTCTTTTAGACATGTCCAAGAGCAACTTCCTTTAAGAGAAATACTTTAAAGCTTCCTAAGTTAAAACAGTAACAGCTGATGGTCTCATATATTTTCAGGCATTAGATGTTATATCAACAGTTCTGCAAATATGCCCTACATTTAAATATAAGATGTTCTCAGTGTATGTGTGGGAGGGGGGGTTGCCTGCCACCCTACTACCCTGCAGACAGGAAGCCAATAGCCTAGAAACTATTACTTCCCAGATCGTTTCTGTGACCCTGCATTTTATCTACAGGGTCTGCCATTACTTCTCTCAGTGGTCAACCACGAACATGTTATTGTGGGCTATTTAAACTCAAGCAGATGGTACTCACTGTCAACATTTTTGTTTTCTTGCAGAATTCATCTAAAGCTGCCCAAGCCCCATCTCCATGGGGGGCCAGTGGAAAGTAAGTTCATTTTTGCGAAGTGAAGGTGATAAATGAGATGTTGCATGAAGCTGAGCAAGGGCTTTCCAGTGGCTCAGTGGTAAATAACCTCCCTGCCAAGGCAGGATATTCAAGAGAGGGGTTGAAGCTCTGGGTCGGGAAGGTCCCATGGAGGAGGAAATGGCAACCCACTCCAGTATCCTTGCCTGGAAAATCCCATGGACAGAGGAGCCTGGTGGGCTACAGTCCATGGGGTCACAAAGAATTGGATACGACGGAGCCCTCCCACCCCAAACACACACACACACACACACACACACACACACACA